>CAMPDV010001685.1:0-94939 GCA_946699065.1 Loxodes magnus
ACTTATTCACTTTTCTAAATACTTATTACTTCTAAAGCATACCCTTAAAACTGAAATTCTTTCTTCTTTTCTTACTTTACTTATTCACTTTTCTAAATACTTATTACTTCTCTAAGCATATTACATAAAACTGAAATTCTTTCTTCTTTTCTTACTTTACTTCTTCACTTTTCTAAATACTTATTACTTCTAAAGCATACCCTTAAAACTGAAACTCTTTCTTCTTTTCTTACTTTACTTCCTCACTTTTTAAATACTTATTACTTCTTAATGCATACTCCTTAAAACTGAAACTCTTTCTTCTTTTCTTAATTTACTTATTCACTTTTCTAAATACTTATTACTTCTCTAAATATACCCTTAAAACTGAAATTCTTTCTTCTTTTCTTACTTTACTTCTTCACTTTTCTAAATACTTATTACTTCTAAAGCATACCCTTAAAACTGAAATTCTTTCTTCTTTTCTTACTTTACTTATTCACTTTTCTAAATACATATTACTTCTTAATGCATACCCCTAAAACTGAAATTCTTTCTTCTTTTCTTACTTTACTTCTTCACTTTTCTAAATACTTATTACTTCTAAGCATACTCCTTAAAACTGAAATTCTTTCTTCTTTTCTTACTTTACTTATTCACTTTTCTAAATACTTATTACTTCTCGAAGCATACTCCTTAAAACTGAAATTCTTTCTTCTTTTCTTACTTTACTTCCTCACTTTTTTAAATACTTATTACTTCTTAATGTATACTCCTTAAAACTGAAACTCTATCTTCTTTTCTTACTTTACTTATTCACTTTTCTAAATACTTATTACTTCTCAAAGCATACTCCTTAAAACTGAAACTCTTTCTTCTTTTCTTACTTTACTTATTCACTTTTCTAAATACTTATTACTTCTCAAAGCATACCCTTAAAACTGAAATTCTTTCTTCTTTTCTTACTTTACTTATTCACTTTTCTAAATACTTATTACTTCTAAAGCATACCCTTAAAACTGAAACTCTATCTTCTTTTCTTACTTTACTTCTTCACTTTTCTAAATACTTATTACTTCTCAAAGCATACTCCTTAAAACTGAAACTCTTTCTTCTTTTCTTAATTTACTTATTCACTTTTCTAAATACTTATTACTTCTCTAAATATACCCTTAAAACTGAAATTCTTTCTTCTTTTCTTACTTTACTTCCTCACTTTTTTAAATACTTATTACTTCTTAATGCATACTCCTTAAAACTGAAACTCTTTCTTCTTTTCTTACTTTACTTATTCACTTTTCTAAATACTTATTACTTCTTAATGCATACCCTTAAAACTGAAATTTTTTCTTCTTTTCTTACTTTACTTCCTCACTTTTTTAAATACTTATTACTTCTTAATGCATACTCCTTAAAACTGAAATTCTTTCTTCTTTTCTTACTTTACTTCCTAACTTTTCTAAATACTTATTACTTCTTAATGCATACTCCTTAAAACTGAAACTCTTTCTTCTTTTCTTACTTTACTTCCTAACTTTTCTAAATACTTATTACTTCTCTAAGCATACCCTTAAAACTGAAATTCTTTCTTCTTTTCTTACTTTACTTCCTCACTTTTTTAAATACTTATTACTTCTTAATGTATACTCCTTAAAACTGAAATTCTTTCTTCTTTTCTTACTTTACTTATTCACTTTTCTAAATACATATTACTTCTTAATGCATACTCCTTAAAACTGAAACTCTATCTTCTTTTCTTACTTTACTTATTCACTTTTCTAAATACTTATTACTTCTTAATGCATAACCTTAAAACTGAAACTCTTTCTTCTTTTCTTACTTTACTTATTCACTTTTTTAAATACTTATTACTTTTTAATGCATACTCCTTAAAACTGAAATTCTTTCTTCTTTTTTTACTTTACTTATTCACTTTTCTAAATACTTATTACTTCTCAAAGCATACCCTTAAAACTGAAATTCTTTCTTCTTTTCTTACTTTACTTCTTCACTTTTCTAAATACTTATTACTTCTCTAAGCATATTACATAAAACTGAAATTCTTTCTTCTTTTCTTACTTTACTTATTCACTTTTCTAAATACTTATTACTTCTAAAGCATACCCTTAAAACTGAAACTCTTTCTTCTTTTCTTACTTTACTTATTCACTTTTCTAAATACTTATTACTTCTAAAGCATACCCTTAAAACTGAAATTCTTTCTTCTTTTCTTACTTTACTTATTCACTTTTCTAAATACATATTACTTCTTAATGCATACTCCTTAAAACTGAAACTCTATCTTCTTTTCTTACTTTACTTATTCACTTTTCTAAATACTTATTACTTCTTAATGCATAACCTTAAAACTGAAACTCTTTCTTCTTTTCTTACTTTACTTATTCACTTTTTTAAATACTTATTACTTCTTAATGCATACTCCTTAAAACTGAAATTCTTTCTTCTTTTTTTACTTTACTTATTCACTTTTCTAAATACTTATTACTTCTCAAAGCATACCCTTAAAACTGAAATTCTTTCTTCTTTTCTTACTTTACTTCTTCACTTTTCTAAATACTTATTACTTCTCTAAGCATATTACATAAAACTGAAATTCTTTCTTCTTTTCTTACTTTACTTATTCACTTTTCTAAATACTTATTACTTCTAAAGCATACCCTTAAAACTGAAACTCTTTCTTCTTTTCTTACTTTACTTCCTCACTTTTTAAATACTTATTACTTCTTAATGCATACTCCTTAAAACTGAAATTCTTTCTTCTTTTCTTACTTTACTTATTCACTTTTCTAAATACTTATTACTTCTCTAAATATACCCTTAAAACTGAAATTCTTTCTTCTTTTCTTACTTTACTTCTTCACTTTTCTAAATACTTATTACTTCTAAAGCATACCCTTAAAACTGAAATTCTTTCTTCTTTTCTTACTTTACTTATTCACTTTTCTAAATACTTATTACTTCTCAAAGCATATTACTTAAAACTGAAATTCTTTCTTCTTTTTTTAATTTACTTATTCAATTTTCTAAATACTTATTACTTCTCAAAGCATATTACTTAAAACTGAAATTCTTTCTTCTTTTCTTACTTTACTTCCTCACTTTTTTAAATACTTATTACTTCTTAATGCATACTCTTAAAACTGAAACTCTATATTCTTTTCTTACTTTACTTATTCACTTTTCTAAATACTTATTACTTCTCTAAGCATACCCTTAAAACTGAAATTCTTTCTTCTTTTCTTACTTTACTTATTCACTTTTCTAAATACTTATTACTTCTCGAAGCATACCCTTAAAACTGAAACTCTATCTTCTTTTCTTACTTTACTTATTCACTTTTCTAAATACTTATTACTTCTCAAAGCATACCCCTAAAACTGAAATTCTTTCTTCTTTTCTTACTTTACTTCCTCACTTTTTTAAATACTTATTACTTCTTAATGCATACTCCTTAAAACTGAAACTCTATCTTCTTTTCTTACTTTACTTATTCACTTTTCTAAATACTTATTACTTCTCTAAATATACCCTTAAAACTGAAATTCTTTCTTCTTTTCTTACTTTACTTCCTCACTTTTTTAAATACTTATTACTTCTCAAAGCATACCCTTAAAACTGAAACTCTATATTCTTTTCTTACTTTACTTCCTCACTTTTTAAATACTTATTACTTCTTAATGCATACTCCTTAAAACTGAAACTCTTTCTTCTTTTCTTAATTTACTTATTCACTTTTCTAAATACTTATTACTTCTCTAAATATACCCTTAAAACTGAAATTCTTTCTTCTTTTCTTACTTTACTTCCTCACTTTTCTAAATACTTATTACTTCTCAAAGCATACCCTTAAAACTGAAACTCTTTCTTCTTTTCTTACTTTACTTCCTCACTTTTTAAATACTTATTACTTCTTAATGCATACTCCTTAAAACTGAAACTCTTTCTTCTTTTCTTAATTTACTTATTCACTTTTCTAAATACTTATTACTTCTCTAAATATACCCTTAAAACTGAAATTCTTTCTTCTTTTCTTACTTTACTTCCTCACTTTTTTAAATACTTATTACTTCTTAATGCATACTCCTTAAAACTGAAACTCTATATTCTTTTCTTACTTTACTTATTCACTTTTCTAAATACTTATTACTTCTCTAAGCATACCCTTAAAACTGAAACTCTATCTTCTTTTCTTACTTTACTTCCTCACTTTTCTAAATACTTATTACTTCTAAAGCATACCCTTAAAACTGAAACTCTATCTTCTTTTCTTACTTTACTTATTCACTTTTCTAAATACTTATTACTTCTCGAAGCATACTCCTTAAAACTGAAATTCTTTCTTCTTTTCTTACTTTACTTCCTCACTTTTTTAAATACTTATTACTTCTTAATGTATACTCCTTAAAACTGAAACTCTATCTTCTTTTCTTACTTTACTTATTCACTTTTCTAAATACTTATTACTTCTCAAAGCATACCCTTAAAACTGAAATTCTTTCTTCTTTTCTTACTTTACTTCTTCACTTTTCTAAATACTTATTACTTCTCTAAGCATACCCTTAAAACTGAAATTCTTTCTTCTTTTCTTACTTTACTTATTCACTTTTCTAAATACATATTACTTCTTAATGCATACTCCTTAAAACTGAAACTCTATCTTCTTTTCTTACTTTACTTATTCACTTTTCTAAATACTTATTACTTCTTAATGCATAACCTTAAAACTGAAACTCTTTCTTCTTTTCTTACTTTACTTATTCACTTTTTTAAATACTTATTACTTCTTAATGCATACTCCTTAAAACTGAAATTCTTTCTTCTTTTCTTACTTTACTTATTCACTTTTCTAAATACTTATTACTTCTAAAGCATACCCTTAAAACTGAAATTCTTTCTTCTTTTCTTACTTTACTTCTTCACTTTTCTAAATACTTATTACTTCTCTAAGCATATTACATAAAACTGAAATTCTTTCTTCTTTTCTTACTTTACTTATTCACTTTTCTAAATACTTATTACTTCTCTAAATATACCCTTAAAACTGAAACTCTTTCTTCTTTTCTTACTTTACTTCCTCACTTTTTAAATACTTATTACTTCTTAATGCATACTCCTTAAAACTGAAACTCTTTCTTCTTTTCTTAATTTACTTATTCACTTTTCTAAATACTTATTACTTCTCTAAATATACCCTTAAAACTGAAATTCTTTCTTCTTTTCTTACTTTACTTCTTCACTTTTCTAAATACTTATTACTTCTAAAGCATACCCTTAAAACTGAAATTGTTTCTTCTTTTCTTACTTTACTTATTCACTTTTCTAAATACTTATTACTTCTCAAAGCATATTACTTAAAACTGAAATTCTTTCTTCTTTTTTTAATTTACTTATTCAATTTTCTAAATACTTATTACTTCTCAAAGCATACCCTTAAAACTGAAATTCTTTCTTCTTTTCTTACTTTACTTCCTCACTTTTTTAAATACTTATTACTTCTTAATGCATACTCTTAAAACTGAAACTCTATATTCTTTTCTTACTTTACTTATTCACTTTTCTAAATACTTATTACTTCTCTAAGCATACCCTTAAAACTGAAATTCTTTCTTCTTTTCTTACTTTACTTATTCACTTTTCTAAATACTTATTACTTCTCGAAGCATACCCTTAAAACTGAAACTCTATCTTCTTTTCTTACTTTACTTATTCACTTTTCTAAATACTTATTACTTCTAAAGCATACCCTTAAAACTGAAACTCTTTCTTCTTTTCTTACTTTACTTCCTCACTTTTTAAATACTTATTACTTCTTAATGCATACTCCTTAAAACTGAAACTCTTTCTTCTTTTCTTAATTTACTTATTCACTTTTCTAAATACTTATTACTTCTCTAAATATACCCTTAAAACTGAAATTCTTTCTTCTTTTCTTACTTTACTTCTTCACTTTTCTAAATACTTATTACTTCTAAAGCATACCCTTAAAACTGAAACTCTTTCTTCTTTTCTTACTTTACTTCCTCACTTTTTAAATACTTATTACTTCTCAAAGCATATTACTTAAAACTGAAATTCTTTCTTCTTTTCTTACTTTACTTCCTCACTTTTCTAAATACTTATTACTTCTAAAGCATACCCTTAAAACTGAAATTCTTTCTTCTTTTCTTACTTTACTTATTCACTTTTCTAAATACTTATTACTTCTCTAAGCATACCCTTAAAACTGAAACTCTATCTTCTTTTCTTACTTTACTTATTCACTTTTCTAAATACTTATTACTTCTCAAAGCATACCCCTAAAACTGAAATTCTTTCTTCTTTTCTTACTTTACTTATTCACTTTTCTAAATACTTATTACTTCTTAATGCATACCCCTAAAACTGAAATTCTTTCTTCTTTTCTTACTTTACTTCTTCACTTTTCTAAATACTTATTACTTCTAAGCATACTCCTTAAAACTGAAATTCTTTCTTCTTTTCTTACTTTACTTATTCACTTTTCTAAATACTTATTACTTCTCGAAGCATACTCCTTAAAACTGAAATTCTTTCTTCTTTTCTTACTTTACTTCCTCACTTTTTTAAATACTTATTACTTCTTAATGTATACTCCTTAAAACTGAAACTCTATCTTCTTTTCTTACTTTACTTATTCACTTTTCTAAATACTTATTACTTCTCAAAGCATACTCCTTAAAACTGAAACTCTTTCTTCTTTTCTTACTTTACTTATTCACTTTTCTAAATACTTATTACTTCTCAAAGCATACCCTTAAAACTGAAATTCTTTCTTCTTTTCTTACTTTACTTATTCACTTTTCTAAATACTTATTACTTCTAAAGCATACCCTTAAAACTGAAACTCTATCTTCTTTTCTTACTTTACTTCTTCACTTTTCTAAATACTTATTACTTCTCAAAGCATACCCTTAAAACTGAAATTCTTTCTTCTTTTCTTACTTTACTTATTCACTTTTCTAAATACTTATTACTTCTCAAAGCATACCCTTAAAACTGAAACTCTATATTCTTTTCTTACTTTACTTACTCACTTTTCTAAATACATATTACTTCTTAATGCATACTCCTTAAAACTGAAATTCTTTCTTCTTTTCTTACTTTACTTCCTAACTTTTCTAAATACTTATTACTTCTTAATGCATACTCCTTAAAACTGAAACTCTATCTTCTTTTCTTACTTTACTTATTCACTTTTCTAAATACTTATTACTTCTCTAAGCATACCCTTAAAACTGAAATTCTTTCTTCTTTTCTTACTTTACTTCCTCACTTTTTTAAATACTTATTACTTCTTAATGTATACTCCTTAAAACTGAAACTCTATCTTCTTTTCTTACTTTACTTATTCACTTTTCTAAATACTTATTACTTCTCAAAGCATACCCTTAAAACTGAAATTCTTTCTTCTTTTCTTACTTTACTTCTTCACTTTTCTAAATACTTATTACTTCTCTAAGCATACCCTTAAAACTGAAATTCTTTCTTCTTTTCTTACTTTACTTATTCACTTTTCTAAATACATATTACTTCTCAAAGCATACCCTTAAAACTGAAATTCTTTCTTCTTTTCTTACTTTACTTATTCACTTTTCTAAATACTTATTACTTCTTAATGCATACTCCTTAAAACTGAAACTCTATCTTCTTTTCTTACTTTACTTATTCACTTTTTTAAATACTTATTACTTCTTAATGCATACTCCTTAAAACTGAAATTCTTTCTTCTTTTCTTACTTTACTTATTCACTTTTCTAAATACTTATTACTTCTCTAAGCATACCCTTAAAACTGAAATTCTTTCTTCTTTTCTTACTTTACTTCTTCACTTTTCTAAATACTTATTACTTCTCTAAGCATACTCCTTAAAACTGAAACTCTATATTCTTTTCTTACTTTACTTATTCACTTTTCTAAATACTTATTACTTCTCAAAGCATACCCTTAAAACTGAAACTCTTTCTTCTTTTCTTACTTTACTTCCTCACTTTTTAAATACTTATTACTTCTTAATGCATACTCCTTAAAACTGAAACTCTTTCTTCTTTTCTTAATTTACTTATTCACTTTTCTAAATACTTATTACTTCTCTAAATATACCCTTAAAACTGAAATTCTTTCTTCTTTTCTTACTTTACTTCTTCACTTTTCTAAATACTTATTACTTCTAAAGCATACCCTTAAAACTGAAACTCTATCTTCTTTTCTTACTTTACTTCTTCACTTTTCTAAATACTTATTACTTCTCAAAGCATATTACTTAAAACTGAAATTCTTTCTTCTTTTTTTAATTTACTTATTCAATTTTCTAAATACTTATTACTTCTCAAAGCATACCCTTAAAACTGAAATTCTTTCTTCTTTTCTTACTTTACTTCCTCACTTTTTTAAATACTTATTACTTCTTAATGCATACTCTTAAAACTGAAACTCTATATTCTTTTCTTACTTTACTTATTCACTTTTCTAAATACTTATTACTTCTTAATGCATACCCCTAAAACTGAAATTCTTTCTTCTTTTCTTACTTTACTTATTCACTTTTCTAAATACTTATTACTTCTCAAAGCATACCCTTAAAACTGAAATTCTTTCTTCTTTTCTTACTTTACTTATTCACTTTTCTAAATACTTATTACTTCTCGAAGCATACCCTTAAAACTGAAACTCTATCTTCTTTTCTTACTTTACTTATTCACTTTTCTAAATACTTATTACTTCTCGAAGCATACTCCTTAAAACTGAAATTCTATATTCTTTTCTTACTTTACTTATTCACTTTTCTAAATACTTATTACTTCTCTAAGCATACCCTTAAAACTGAAACTCTATCTTCTTTTCTTACTTTACTTCCTCACTTTTTTAAATACTTATTACTTCTTAATGCATACTCCTTAAAACTGAAACTCTATATTCTTTTCTTACTTTACTTATTCACTTTTCTAAATACTTATTACTTCTCTAAGCATACCCTTAAAACTGAAACTCTATCTTCTTTTCTTACTTTACTTCCTCACTTTTCTAAATACTTATTACTTCTAAAGCATACCCTTAAAACTGAAACTCTATCTTCTTTTCTTACTTTACTTATTCACTTTTCTAAATACTTATTACTTCTCGAAGCATACTCCTTAAAACTGAAATTCTATATTCTTTTCTTACTTTACTTATTCACTTTTCTAAATACTTATTACTTCTCAAAGCATACCCTTAAAACTGAAATTCTTTCTTCTTTTCTTACTTTACTTCCTCACTTTTTTAAATACTTATTACTTCTTAATGCATACTCCTTAAAACTGAAACTCTATATTCTTTTCTTACTTTACTTATTCACTTTTCTAAATACTTATTACTTCTCTAAGCATACCCTTAAAACTGAAACTCTATCTTCTTTTCTTACTTTACTTCCTCACTTTTCTAAATACTTATTACTTCTAAAGCATACCCTTAAAACTGAAACTCTATCTTCTTTTCTTACTTTACTTCTTCACTTTTCTAAATACTTATTACTTCTCAAAGCATACCCTTAAAACTGAAATTCTTTCTTCTTTTCTTACTTTACTTATTCACTTTTCTAAATACTTATTACTTCTTAATGCATACCCCTAAAACTGAAATTCTTTCTTCTTTTCTTACTTTACTTCTTCACTTTTCTAAATACTTATTACTTCTAAGCATACTCCTTAAAACTGAAACTCTATCTTCTTTTCTTACTTTACTTATTCACTTTTCTAAATACTTATTACTTCTCGAAGCATACTCCTTAAAACTGAAATTCTTTCTTCTTTTCTTACTTTACTTATTCACTTTTTTAAATACTTATTACTTCTTAATGTATACTCCTTAAAACTGAAACTCTATCTTCTTTTCTTACTTTACTTATTCACTTTTCTAAATACTTATTACTTCTCAAAGCATACTCCTTAAAACTGAAATTCTTTCTTCTTTTCTTACTTTACTTATTCACTTTTCTAAATACTTATTACTTCTCAAAGCATACCCTTAAAACTGAAACTCTATCTTCTTTTCTTACTTTACTTCCTCCCTTTTCTAAATACTTATTACTTCTAAAGCATACCCTTAAAACTGAAACTCTATCTTCTTTTCTTACTTTACTTATTCACTTTTCTAAATACTTATTACTTCTTAATGCATACCCCTAAAACTGAAATTCTTTCTTCTTTTTTTAATTTACTTATTCAATTTTCTAAATACTTATTACTTCTCAAAGCATACCCTTAAAACTGAAATTCTTTCTTCTTTTCTTACTTTACTTCCTCACTTTTTTAAATACTTATTACTTCTTAATGCATACTCCTTAAAACTGAAACTCTATCTTCTTTTCTTACTTTACTTATTCACTTTTCTAAATACTTATTACTTCTCAAAGCATACCCTTAAAACTGAAATTCTTTCTTCTTTTCTTACTTTACTTATTCACTTTTCTAAATACTTATTACTTCTCGAAGCATACCCTTAAAACTGAAACTCTATCTTCTTTTCTTACTTTACTTCTTCACTTTTCTAAATACATATTACTTCTCAAAGCATACCCTTAAAACTGAAATTCTTTCTTCTTTTCTTACTTTACTTCCTCACTTTTTTAAATACTTATTACTTCTTAATGCATACTCCTTAAAACTGAAACTCTATCTTCTTTTCTTACTTTACTTATTCACTTTTCTAAATACTTATTACTTCTCTAAATATACCCTTAAAACTGAAATTCTTTCTTCTTTTCTTACTTTACTTCCTCACTTTTCTAAATACTTATTACTTCTCAAAGCATACCCTTAAAACTGAAATTCTTTCTTCTTTTCTTACTTTACTTCCTCACTTTTTTAAATACTTATTACTTCTTAATGCATACTCCTTAAAACTGAAACTCTATCTTCTTTTCTTACTTTACTTATTCACTTTTCTAAATACTTATTACTTCTCTAAGCATACCCTTAAAACTGAAACTCTATCTTATTTTCTTACTTTACTTCTTCACTTTTCTAAATACTTATTACTTCTAAAGCATACCCTTAAAACTGAAACTCTATCTTCTTTTCTTACTTTACTTATTCACTTTTCTAAATACTTATTACTTCTCAAAGCATACTCCTTAAAACTGAAACTCTTTCTTCTTTTCTTACTTTACTTCCTCACTTTTTTAAATACTTATTACTTCTTAATGTATACTCCTTAAAACTGAAACTCTATCTTCTTTTCTTACTTTACTTATTCACTTTTCTAAATACTTATTACTTCTCTAAGCATACCCTTAAAACTGAAATTCTTTCTTCTTTTCTTACTTTACTTCCTCACTTTTTTAAATACTTATTACTTCTTAATGTATACTCCTTAAAACTGAAACTCTATCTTCTTTTCTTACTTTACTTATTCACTTTTCTAAATACTTATTACTTCTCAAAGCATATTACTTAAAACTGAAATTCTTTCTTCTTTTTTTAATTTACTTCTTCACTTTTCTAAATACTTATTACTTCTAAAGCATACCCTTAAAACTGAAACTCTATCTTCTTTTCTTACTTTACTTATTCACTTTTCTAAATACTTATTACTTCTAAAGCATACTCCTTAAAACTGAAACTCTTTCTTCTTTTCTTAATTTACTTATTCACTTTTCTAAATACTTATTACTTCTCTAAATATACCCTTAAAACTGAAATTCTTTCTTCTTTTCTTACTTTACTTCCTCACTTTTTTAAATACTTATTACTTCTTAATGCATACTCTTAAAACTGAAACTCTATATTCTTTTCTTACTTTACTTATTCACTTTTCTAAATACTTATTACTTCTCTAAGCATACCCTTAAAACTGAAATTCTTTCTTCTTTTCTTACTTTACTTATTCACTTTTCTAAATACTTATTACTTCTCTAAGCATACCCTTAAAACTAAAACTCTATCTTCTTTTCTTACTTTACTTATTCACTTTTCTAAATACTTATTACTTCTCGAAGCATACTCCTTAAAACTGAAATTCTTTCTTCTTTTCTTACTTTACTTCCTCACTTTTTTAAATACTTATTACTTCTTAATGCATACTCCTTAAAACTGAAACTCTATCTTCTTTTCTTACTTTACTTATTCACTTTTCTAAATACTTATTACTTCTCTAAGCATACCCTTAAAACTGAAATTCTTTCTTCTTTTCTTACTTTACTTCCTCACTTTTCTAAATACTTATTACTTCTCAAAGCATACCCTTAAAACTGAAATTCTTTCTTCTTTTCTTACTTTACTTCCTCACTTTTTTAAATACTTATTACTTCTTAATGCATACTCCTTAAAACTGAAACTCTATATTCTTTTCTTACTTTACTTATTCACTTTTCTAAATACTTATTACTTCTCTAAGCATACCCTTAAAACTGAAACTCTATCTTCTTTTCTTACTTTACTTCCTCACTTTTCTAAATACTTATTACTTCTAAAGCATACCCTTAAAACTGAAACTCTATCTTCTTTTCTTACTTTACTTATTCACTTTTCTAAATACTTATTACTTCTCAAAGCATACCCCTAAAACTGAAACTCTATATTCTTTTCTTACTTTACTTATTCACTTTTCTAAATACTTATTACTTCTCTAAGCATACCCTTAAAACTGAAACTCTATCTTCTTTTCTTACTTTACTTCCTCCCTTTTCTAAATACTTATTACTTCTAAAGCATACCCTTAAAACTGAAACTCTATCTTCTTTTCTTACTTTACTTATTCACTTTTCTAAATACTTATTACTTCTTAATGCATACCCCTAAAACTGAAATTCTATCTTCTTTTCTTACTTTACTTATTCACTTTTCTAAATACTTATTACTTCTCAAAGCATACTCCTTAAAACTGAAACTCTATATTCTTTTCTTACTTTACTTATTCACTTTTCTAAATACTTATTACTTCTCTAAGCATACCCTTAAAACTGAAACTCTATCTTCTTTTCTTACTTTACTTCCTCCCTTTTCTAAATACTTATTACTTCTAAAGCATACCCTTAAAACTGAAACTCTATCTTCTTTTCTTACTTTACTTCCTCACTTTTTTAAATACTTATTACTTCTTAATGCATACTCCTTAAAACTGAAACTCTATCTTCTTTTCTTACTTTACTTATTCACTTTTCTAAATACTTATTACTTCTCAAAGCATACTCCTTAAAACTGAAACTCTATATTCTTTTCTTACTTTACTTATTCACTTTTCTAAATACTTATTACTTCTCTAAGCATACCCTTAAAACTGAAACTCTATCTTCTTTTCTTACTTTACTTCCTCCCTTTTCTAAATACTTATTACTTCTAAAGCATACCCTTAAAACTGAAACTCTATCTTCTTTTCTTACTTTACTTATTCACTTTTCTAAATACTTATTACTTCTTAATGCATACCCCTAAAACTGAAATTCTTTCTTCTTTTTTTAATTTACTTATTCAATTTTCTAAATACTTATTACTTCTCAAAGCATACCCTTAAAACTGAAATTCTTTCTTCTTTTCTTACTTTACTTCCTCACTTTTTTAAATACTTATTACTTCTTAATGCATACTCCTTAAAACTGAAACTCTATCTTCTTTTCTTACTTTACTTATTCACTTTTCTAAATACTTATTACTTCTCAAAGCATACCCTTAAAACTGAAATTCTTTCTTCTTTTCTTACTTTACTTATTCACTTTTCTAAATACTTATTACTTCTCGAAGCATACCCTTAAAACTGAAACTCTATCTTCTTTTCTTACTTTACTTATTCACTTTTCTAAATACATATTACTTCTCAAAGCATACCCTTAAAACTGAAATTCTTTCTTCTTTTCTTACTTTACTTCCTCACTTTTTTAAATACTTATTACTTCTTAATGCATACTCCTTAAAACTGAAACTCTATCTTCTTTTCTTACTTTACTTATTCACTTTTCTAAATACTTATTACTTCTCTAAATATACCCTTAAAACTGAAATTCTTTCTTCTTTTCTTACTTTACTTCCTCACTTTTCTAAATACTTATTACTTCTCAAAGCATACCCTTAAAACTGAAATTCTTTCTTCTTTTCTTACTTTACTTCCTCACTTTTTTAAATACTTATTACTTCTTAATGCATACTCCTTAAAACTGAAACTCTATATTCTTTTCTTACTTTACTTATTCACTTTTCTAAATACTTATTACTTCTCTAAGCATACCCTTAAAACTGAAACTCTATCTTCTTTTCTTACTTTACTTCCTCACTTTTCTAAATACTTATTACTTCTAAAGCATACCCTTAAAACTGAAACTCTATCTTCTTTTCTTACTTTACTTATTCACTTTTCTAAATACTTATTACTTCTCTAAGCATACCCTTAAAACTGAAATTCTTTCTTCTTTTCTTACTTTACTTCCTCACTTTTTTAAATACTTATTACTTCTTAATGTATACTCCTTAAAACTGAAACTCTATCTTCTTTTCTTACTTTACTTATTCACTTTTCTAAATACTTATTACTTCTTAATGCATAACCTTAAAACTGAAACTCTTTCTTCTTTTCTTACTTTACTTCTTCACTTTTCTAAATACTTATTACTTCTAAAGCATACCCTTAAAACTGAAATTCTTTCTTCTTTTCTTACTTTACTTATTCACTTTTCTAAATACTTATTACTTCTCAAAGCATATTACTTAAAACTGAAACTCTTTCTTCTTTTCTTAATTTACTTATTCACTTTTCTAAATACTTATTACTTCTCTAAATATACCCTTAAAACTGAAATTCTTTCTTCTTTTCTTACTTTACTTCCTCACTTTTCTAAATACTTATTACTTCTCAAAGCATACCCTTAAAACTGAAATTCTTTCTTCTTTTCTTACTTTACTTATTCACTTTTCTAAATACTTATTACTTCTCAAAGCATACTCCTTAAAACTGAAACTCTTTCTTCTTTTCTTAATTTACTTATTCACTTTTCTAAATACTTATTACTTCTCTAAATATACCCTTAAAACTGAAATTCTTTCTTCTTTTCTTACTTTACTTCCTCACTTTTTTAAATACTTATTACTTCTCTAAGCATACCCTTAAAACTGAAATTCTTTCTTCTTTTCTTACTTTACTTATTCACTTTTCTAAATACTTATTACTTCTCTAAGCATACCCTTAAAACTGAAACTCTATCTTCTTTTCTTACTTTACTTATTCACTTTTCTAAATACTTATTACTTCTCGAAGCATACTCCTTAAAACTGAAATTCTTTCTTCTTTTCTTACTTTACTTCCTCACTTTTTTAAATACTTATTACTTCTTAATGCATACCCTTAAAACTGAAATTCTTTCTTCTTTTCTTACTTTACTTATTCACTTTTCTAAATACTTATTACTTCTCTAAATATACCCTTAAAACTGAAATTCTTTCTTCTTTTCTTACTTTACTTCCTCACTTTTCTAAATACTTATTACTTCTAAAGCATACCCTTAAAACTGAAATTCTTTCTTCTTTTCTTACTTTACTTCCTCACTTTTTTAAATACTTATTACTTCTTAATGCATACTCCTTAAAACTGAAACTCTATATTCTTTTCTTACTTTACTTATTCACTTTTCTAAATACTTATTACTTCTCGAAGCATACTCCTTAAAACTGAAATTCTTTCTTCTTTTCTTACTTTACTTCCTCACTTTTTTAAATACTTATTACTTCTTAATGCATACCCTTAAAACTGAAATTCTTTCTTCTTTTCTTACTTTACTTATTCACTTTTCTAAATACTTATTACTTCTCTAAATATACCCTTAAAACTGAAATTCTTTCTTCTTTTCTTACTTTACTTCCTCACTTTTCTAAATACTTATTACTTCTCAAAGCATACCCTTAAAACTGAAATTCTTTCTTCTTTTCTTACTTTACTTCCTCACTTTTTTAAATACTTATTACTTCTTAATGCATACTCCTTAAAACTGAAACTCTATATTCTTTTCTTACTTTACTTATTCACTTTTCTAAATACTTATTACTTCTCTAAGCATACCCTTAAAACTGAAACTCTATCTTCTTTTCTTACTTTACTTATTCACTTTTCTAAATTCTTATTACTTCTTAATGCATAACCTTAAAACTGAAACTCTTTCTTCTTTTCTTACTTTACTTATTCACTTTTCTAAATACTTATTACTTCTCAAAGCATACCCTTAAAACTGAAATTCTTTCTTCTTTTCTTACTTTACTTCCTCACTTTTTTAAATACTTATTACTTCTTAATGCATACTCCTTAAAACTGAAACTCTATATTCTTTTTTTAATTTACTTATTCAATTTTCTAAATACTTATTACTTCTCAAAGCATACCCTTAAAACTGAAACTCTATCTTCTTTTCTTACTTTACTTATTCACTTTTCTAAATACTTATTACTTCTCAAAGCATACCCTTAAAACTGAAACTCTATCTTCTTTTCTTACTTTACTTATTCACTTTTCTAAATACTTATTACTTCTCGAAGCATACTCCTTAAAACTGAAATTCTTTCTTCTTTTCTTACTTTACTTCCTCACTTTTTTAAATACTTATTACTTCTTAATGCATACTCCTTAAAACTGAAACTCTATCTTCTTTTCTTACTTTACTTATTCACTTTTCTAAATACTTATTACTTCTCTAAATATACCCTTAAAACTGAAATTCTTTCTTCTTTTCTTACTTTACTTCCTCACTTTTCTAAATACTTATTACTTCTCAAAGCATACCCTTAAAACTGAAATTCTTTCTTCTTTTCTTACTTTACTTCCTCACTTTTTTAAATACTTATTACTTCTTAATGCATACTCCTTAAAACTGAAACTCTATATTCTTTTCTTACTTTACTTATTCACTTTTCTAAATACTTATTACTTCTCTAAGCATACCCTTAAAACTGAAACTCTATCTTCTTTTCTTACTTTACTTCCTCACTTTTCTAAATACTTATTACTTCTAAAGCATACCCTTAAAACTGAAACTCTATCTTCTTTTCTTACTTTACTTATTCACTTTTCTAAATACTTATTACTTCTCAAAGCATACCCCTAAAACTGAAATTCTTTCTTCTTTTCTTACTTTACTTATTCACTTTTCTAAATACTTATTACTTCTTAATGCATACCCCTAAAACTGAAATTCTTTCTTCTTTTCTTACTTTACTTATTCACTTTTCTAAATACTTATTACTTCTCAAAGCATACTCCTTAAAACTGAAACTCTTTCTTCTTTTCTTACTTTACTTATTCACTTTTCTAAATACTTATTACTTCTCGAAGCATACTCCTTAAAACTGAAATTCTTTCTTCTTTTCTTACTTTACTTCCTCACTTTTTTAAATACTTATTACTTCTTAATGTATACTCCTTAAAACTGAAACTCTATCTTCTTTTCTTACTTTACTTATTCACTTTTCTAAATACTTATTACTTCTCAAAGCATACTCCTTAAAACTGAAACTCTTTCTTCTTTTCTTACTTTACTTATTCACTTTTCTAAATACTTATTACTTCTCAAAGCATACCCTTAAAACTGAAATTCTTTCTTCTTTTCTTACTTTACTTATTCACTTTTCTAAATACTTATTACTTCTAAAGCATACCCTTAAAACTGAAACTCTATCTTCTTTTCTCACTTTACTTCTTCACTTTTCTAAATACTTATTACTTCTCAAAGCATACCCTTAAAACTGAAATTCTTTCTTCTTTTCTTACTTTACTTATTCACTTTTCTAAATACTTATTACTTCTCAAAGCATACCCTTAAAACTGAAACTCTATCTTCTTTTCTTACTTTACTTACTCACTTTTCTAAATACATATTACTTCTTAATGCATACTCCTTAAAACTGAAATTCTTTCTTCTTTTCTTACTTTACTTCCTAACTTTTCTAAATACTTATTACTTCTTAATGCATACTCCTTAAAACTGAAACTCTATCTTCTTTTCTTACTTTACTTATTCACTTTTCTAAATACTTATTACTTCTCTAAGCATACCCTTAAAACTGAAATTCTTTCTTCTTTTCTTACTTTACTTCCTCACTTTTTTAAATACTTATTACTTCTTAATGTATACTCCTTAAAACTGAAACTCTATCTTCTTTTCTTACTTTACTTATTCACTTTTCTAAATACTTATTACTTCTCAAAGCATACCCTTAAAACTGAAATTCTTTCTTCTTTTCTTACTTTACTTCTTCACTTTTCTAAATACTTATTACTTCTCTAAGCATACCCTTAAAACTGAAATTCTTTCTTCTTTTCTTACTTTACTTATTCACTTTTCTAAATACATATTACTTCTTAATGCATACTCCTTAAAACTGAAACTCTATCTTCTTTTCTTACTTTACTTATTCACTTTTCTAAATACTTATTACTTCTCAAAGCATACTCCTTAAAACTGAAACTCTTTCTTCTTTTCTTACTTTACTTATTCACTTTTTTAAATACTTATTACTTCTTAATGCATACTCCTTAAAACTGAAATTCTTTCTTCTTTTCTTACTTTACTTATTCACTTTTCTAAATACTTATTACTTCTCAAAGCATACCCTTAAAACTGAAACTCTATCTTCTTTTCTTACTTTACTTATTCACTTTTCTAAATACTTATTACTTCTCAAAGCATACTCCTTAAAACTGAAATTCTTTCTTCTTTTCTTACTTTACTTATTCACTTTTCTAAATACTTATTACTTCTCAAAGCATACCCTTAAAACTGAAATTCTTTCTTCTTTTCTTACTTTACTTCTTCACTTTTCTAAATACTTATTACTTCTCTAAGCATATTACATAAAACTGAAATTCTTTCTTCTTTTCTTACTTTACTTATTCACTTTTCTAAATACTTATTACTTCTAAAGCATACCCTTAAAACTGAAACTCTTTCTTCTTTTCTTACTTTACTTCCTCACTTTTTAAATACTTATTACTTCATAATGCATACTCCTTAAAACTGAAACTCTTTCTTCTTTTCTTAATTTACTTATTCACTTTTCTAAATACTTATTACTTCTCTAAATATACCCTTAAAACTGAAATTCTTTCTTCTTTTCTTACTTTACTTCTTCACTTTTCTAAATACTTATTACTTCTAAAGCATACCCTTAAAACTGAAACTCTATCTTCTTTTCTTACTTTACTTCTTCACTTTTCTAAATACTTATTACTTCTCAAAGCATATTACTTAAAACTGAAATTCTTTCTTCTTTTCTTACTTTACTTCCTCACTTTTCTAAATACTTATTACTTCTAAAGCATACCCTTAAAACTGAAATTCTTTCTTCTTTTCTTACTTTACTTATTCACTTTTCTAAATACTTATTACTTCTCTAAGCATACCCTTAAAACTGAAACTCTATCTTCTTTTCTTACTTTACTTCTTCACTTTTCTAAATACTTATTACTTCTAAAGCATACCCTTAAAACTGAAACTCTATCTTCTTTTCTTACTTTACTTCTTCACTTTTCTAAATACTTATTACTTCTAAGCATACTCCTTAAAACTGAAATTCTTTCTTCTTTTCTTACTTTACTTCCTCACTTTTCTAAATACTTATTACTTCTAAAGCATACCCTTAAAACTGAAATTCTTTCTTCTTTTCTTACTTTACTTATTCACTTTTCTAAATACTTATTACTTCTCTAAGCATACCCTTAAAACTGAAATTCTTTCTTCTTTTCTTACTTTACTTCTTCACTTTTCTAAATACTTATTACTTCTAAAGCATACCCTTAAAACTGAAACTCTATCTTCTTTTCTTACTTTACTTCTTCACTTTTCTAAATACTTATTACTTCTCAAAGCATATTACTTAAAACTGAAATTCTTTCTTCTTTTCTTACTTTACTTATTCACTTTTCTAAATACTTATTACTTCTAAAGCATACCCTTAAAACTGAAATTCTTTCTTCTTTTCTTACTTTACTTATTCACTTTTCTAAATACTTATTACTTCTCTAAGCATACCCTTAAAACTGAAACTCTATATTCTTTTCTTACTTTACTTATTCACTTTTCTAAATACTTATTACTTCTCGAAGCATACTCCTTAAAACTGAAATTCTTTCTTCTTTTCTTACTTTACTTCCTCACTTTTCTAAATACTTATTACTTCTTAATGTATACTCCTTAAAACTGAAACTCTATCTTCTTTTCTTACTTTACTTATTCACTTTTCTAAATACTTATTACTTCTTAATGCATACTCCTTAAAACTGAAACTCTTTCTTCTTTTCTTACTTTACTTATTCACTTTTCTAAATACTTATTACTTCTCAAAGCATACCCTTAAAACTGAAATTCTTTCTTCTTTTCTTACTTTACTTCCTCACTTTTTTAAATACTTATTACTTCTTAATGCATACTCCTTAAAACTGAAACTCTATATTCTTTTCTTACTTTACTTATTCACTTTTCTAAATACTTATTACTTCTCTAAGCATACCCTTAAAACTGAAACTCTATCTTCTTTTCTTACTTTACTTCCTCACTTTTCTAAATACTTATTACTTCTAAAGCATACCCTTAAAACTGAAACTCTATCTTCTTTTCTTACTTTACTTCTTCACTTTTCTAAATACTTATTACTTCTAAGCATACTCCTTAAAACTGAAATTCTTTCTTCTTTTCTTACTTTACTTATTCACTTTTCTAAATACTTATTACTTCTCGAAGCATACTCCTTAAAACTGAAACTCTATATTCTTTTCTTACTTTACTTATTCACTTTTCTAAATACTTATTACTTCTCAAAGCATACCCTTAAAACTGAAACTCTATCTTCTTTTCTTACTTTACTTATTCACTTTTCTAAATACTTATTACTTCTCAAAGCATACCCTTAAAACTGAAACTCTATCTTCTTTTCTTACTTTACTTATTCACTTTTCTAAATACTTATTACTTCTCAAAGCATACTCCTTAAAACTGAAACTCTATCTTCTTTTCTTACTTTACTTATTCACTTTTCTAAATACTTATTACTTCTCAAAGCATACCCCTAAAACTGAAATTCTTTCTTCTTTTCTTACTTTACTTATTCACTTTTCTAAATACTTATTACTTCTTAATGCATACCCCTAAAACTGAAATTCTTTCTTCTTTTCTTACTTTACTTCTTCACTTTTCTAAATACTTATTACTTCTCGAAGCATACTCCTTAAAACTGAAACTCTATATTCTTTTCTTACTTTACTTATTCACTTTTCTAAATACTTATTACTTCTCAAAGCATACCCTTAAAACTGAAACTCTATCTTCTTTTCTTACTTTACTTATTCACTTTTCTAAATACTTATTACTTCTCAAAGCATACCCTTAAAACTGAAATTCTTTCTTCTTTTCTTACTTTACTTATTCACTTTTCTAAATACTTATTACTTCTCAAAGCATACCCTTAAAACTGAAACTCTATCTTCTTTTCTTACTTTACTTACTCACTTTTCTAAATACATATTACTTCTTAATGCATACTCCTTAAAACTGAAATTCTTTCTTCTTTTCTTACTTTACTTCCTAACTTTTCTAAATACTTATTACTTCTTAATGCATACTCCTTAAAACTGAAACTCTATCTTCTTTTCTTACTTTACTTATTCACTTTTCTAAATACTTATTACTTCTCTAAGCATACCCTTAAAACTGAAATTCTTTCTTCTTTTCTTACTTTACTTCCTCACTTTTTTAAATACTTATTACTTCTTAATGTATACTCCTTAAAACTGAAACTCTATCTTCTTTTCTTACTTTACTTATTCACTTTTCTAAATACTTATTACTTCTCAAAGCATACCCTTAAAACTGAAATTCTTTCTTCTTTTCTTACTTTACTTCTTCACTTTTCTAAATACTTATTACTTCTCTAAGCATACCCTTAAAACTGAAATTCTTTCTTCTTTTCTTACTTTACTTATTCACTTTTCTAAATACTTATTACTTCTAAAGCATACCCTTAAAACTGAAACTCTATCTTCTTTTCTTACTTTACTTATTCACTTTTCTAAATACTTATTACTTCTTAATGCATACTCCTTAAAACTGAAACTCTTTCTTCTTTTCTTACTTTACTTATTCACTTTTCTAAATACTTATTACTTCTCTAAGCATACCCTTAAAACTGAAACTCTATCTTCTTTTCTTACTTTACTTATTCACTTTTCTAAATACTTATTACTTCTCAAAGCATACCCTTAAAACTGAAATTCTTTCTTCTTTTCTTACTTTACTTATTCACTTTTCTAAATACTTATTACTTCTCTAAGCATACCCTTAAAACTGAAATTCTTTCTTCTTTTCTTACTTTACTTATTCACTTTTTTAAATACTTATTACTTCTTAATGTATACTCCTTAAAACTGAAACTCTATCTTCTTTTCTTACTTTACTTATTCACTTTTCTAAATACTTATTACTTCTAAAGCATACCCTTAAAACTGAAATTCTTTCTTCTTTTCTTACTTTACTTCTTCACTTTTTTAAATACTTATTACTTCTCAAAGCATACCCTTAAAACTGAAATTCTTTCTTCTTTTCTTACTTTACTTATTCACTTTTCTAAATACTTATTACTTCTAAAGCATACCCTTAAAACTGAAATTCTTTCTTCTTTTCTTACTTTACTTATTCACTTTTCTAAATACTTATTACTTCTAAGCATACTCCTTAAAACTGAAATTCTTTCTTCTTTTCTTACTTTACTTATTCACTTTTCTAAATACTTATTACTTCTCAAAGCATACCCTTAAAACTGAAATTCTTTCTTCTTTTCTTAATTTACTTCCTCACTTTTTTAAATACTTATTACTTCTTAATGTATACTCCTTAAAACTGAAACTCTATCTTCTTTTCTTACTTTACTTATTCACTTTTCTAAATACTTATTACTTCTCAAAGCATACCCTTAAAACTGAAATTCTTTCTTCTTTTCTTACTTTACTTCTTCACTTTTTTAAATACTTATTACTTCTCAAAGCATACCCTTAAAACTGAAATTCTTTCTTCTTTTCTTACTTTACTTATTCACTTTTCTAAATACTTATTACTTCTAAGCATACTCCTTAAAACTGAAATTCTTTCTTCTTTTCTTACTTTACTTCCTCACTTTTCTAAATACTTATTACTTCTCAAAGCATACCCTTAAAACTGAAATTCTTTCTTCTTTTCTTACTTTACTTCTTCACTTTTTTAAATACTTATTACTTCTCAAAGCATACCCTTAAAACTGAAATTCTTTCTTCTTTTCTTACTTTACTTATTCACTTTTCTAAATACTTATTACTTCTAAGCATACTCCTTAAAACTGAAACTCTATCTTCTTTTCTTACTTTACTTATTCACTTTTCTAAATACTTATTACTTCTCAAAGCATACCCTTAAAACTGAAATTCTTTCTTCTTTTCTTACTTTACTTCTTCACTTTTTTAAATACTTATTACTTCTAAAGCATACCCTTAAAACTGAAATTCTTTCTTCTTTTCTTACTTTACTTATTCACTTTTCTAAATACTTATTACTTCTCTAAATATACCCTTAAAACTGAAATTCTTTCTTCTTTTCTTACTTTACTTCCTCACTTTTCTAAATACTTATTACTTCTTAATGCATACTCCTTAAAACTGAAACTCTTTCTTCTTTTCTTACTTTACTTATTCACTTTTCTAAATACTTATTACTTCTCAAAGCATACCCTTAAAACTGAAATTCTTTCTTCTTTTCTTACTTTACTTCCTCACTTTTTTAAATACTTATTACTTCTTAATGCATACTCCTTAAAACTGAAACTCTATATTCTTTTCTTACTTTACTTATTCACTTTTCTAAATACTTATTACTTCTCTAAGCATACCCTTAAAACTGAAACTCTATCTTCTTTTCTTACTTTACTTCCTCACTTTTCTAAATACTTATTACTTCTAAAGCATACCCTTAAAACTGAAACTCTATCTTCTTTTCTTACTTTACTTCTTCACTTTTCTAAATACTTATTACTTCTAAGCATACTCCTTAAAACTGAAATTCTTTCTTCTTTTCTTACTTTACTTATTCACTTTTCTAAATACTTATTACTTCTCGAAGCATACTCCTTAAAACTGAAACTCTATATTCTTTTCTTACTTTACTTATTCACTTTTCTAAATACTTATTACTTCTCAAAGCATACCCTTAAAACTGAAACTCTATCTTCTTTTCTTACTTTACTTATTCACTTTTCTAAATACTTATTACTTCTCAAAGCATACCCTTAAAACTGAAACTCTATCTTCTTTTCTTACTTTACTTATTCACTTTTCTAAATACTTATTACTTCTAAAGCATACCCTTAAAACTGAAACTCTATCTTCTTTTCTTACTTTACTTCTTCACTTTTCTAAATACTTATTACTTCTAAAGCATACCCTTAAAACTGAAACTCTATCTTCTTTTCTTACTTTACTTCTTCACTTTTCTAAATACTTATTACTTCTAAGCATACTCCTTAAAACTGAAATTCTTTCTTCTTTTCTTACTTTACTTCCTCACTTTTCTAAATACTTATTACTTCTAAAGCATACCCTTAAAACTGAAATTCTTTCTTCTTTTCTTACTTTACTTATTCACTTTTCTAAATACTTATTACTTCTCTAAGCATACCCTTAAAACTGAAATTCTTTCTTCTTTTCTTACTTTACTTCTTCACTTTTCTAAATACTTATTACTTCTAAAGCATACCCTTAAAACTGAAACTCTATCTTCTTTTCTTACTTTACTTCTTCACTTTTCTAAATACTTATTACTTCTCAAAGCATATTACTTAAAACTGAAATTCTTTCTTCTTTTCTTACTTTACTTATTCACTTTTCTAAATACTTATTACTTCTAAAGCATACCCTTAAAACTGAAATTCTTTCTTCTTTTCTTACTTTACTTATTCACTTTTCTAAATACTTATTACTTCTCTAAGCATACCCTTAAAACTGAAACTCTATCTTCTTTTCTTACTTTACTTATTCACTTTTTTAAATACTTATTACTTCTCGAAGCATACTCCTTAAAACTGAAATTCTTTCTTCTTTTCTTACTTTACTTCCTCACTTTTCTAAATACTTATTACTTCTTAATGTATACTCCTTAAAACTGAAACTCTATCTTCTTTTCTTACTTTACTTATTCACTTTTCTAAATACTTATTACTTCTTAATGCATACTCCTTAAAACTGAAACTCTTTCTTCTTTTCTTACTTTACTTATTCACTTTTCTAAATACTTATTACTTCTCAAAGCATACCCTTAAAACTGAAATTCTATATTCTTTTCTTACTTTACTTATTCACTTTTCTAAATACTTATTACTTCTCTAAGCATACCCTTAAAACTGAAACTCTATATTCTTTTCTTACTTTACTTATTCACTTTTCTAAATACTTATTACTTCTCTAAGCATACCCTTAAAACTGAAACTCTATCTTCTTTTCTTACTTTACTTCCTCACTTTTCTAAATACTTATTACTTCTAAAGCATACCCTTAAAACTGAAACTCTATCTTCTTTTCTTACTTTACTTCTTCACTTTTCTAAATACTTATTACTTCTAAGCATACTCCTTAAAACTGAAATTCTTTCTTCTTTTCTTACTTTACTTATTCACTTTTCTAAATACTTATTACTTCTCGAAGCATACTCCTTAAAACTGAAACTCTATATTCTTTTCTTACTTTACTTATTCACTTTTCTAAATACTTATTACTTCTCAAAGCATACCCTTAAAACTGAAACTCTATCTTCTTTTCTTACTTTACTTATTCACTTTTCTAAATACTTATTACTTCTCAAAGCATACCCTTAAAACTGAAACTCTATCTTCTTTTCTTACTTTACTTATTCACTTTTCTAAATACTTATTACTTCTCAAAGCATACTCCTTAAAACTGAAACTCTATATTCTTTTCTTACTTTACTTATTCACTTTTCTAAATACTTATTACTTCTCTAAGCATACCCTTAAAACTGAAACTCTATATTCTTTTCTTACTTTACTTATTCACTTTTCTAAATACTTATTACTTCTCAAAGCATACCCTTAAAACTGAAATTCTTTCTTCTTTTCTTACTTTACTTATTCACTTTTCTAAATACTTATTACTTCTCGAAGCATACTCCTTAAAACTGAAACTCTATATTCTTTTCTTACTTTACTTATTCACTTTTCTAAATACTTATTACTTCTCAAAGCATACCCTTAAAACTGAAACTCTATCTTCTTTTCTTACTTTACTTATTCACTTTTCTAAATACTTATTACTTCTCAAAGCATACCCTTAAAACTGAAATTCTTTCTTCTTTTCTTACTTTACTTATTCACTTTTTTAAATACTTATTACTTCTTAATGCATACTCCTTAAAACTGAAATTCTTTCTTCTTTTCTTACTTTACTTATTCACTTTTCTAAATACTTATTACTTCTTAATGCATACTCCTTAAAACTGAAATTCTTTCTTCTTTTCTTACTTTACTTCCTAACTTTTCTAAATACTTATTACTTCTTAATGCATACTCCTTAAAACTGAAACTCTATCTTCTTTTCTTACTTTACTTATTCACTTTTCTAAATACTTATTACTTCTCTAAGCATACCCTTAAAACTGAAATTCTTTCTTCTTTTCTTACTTTACTTCCTCACTTTTTTAAATACTTATTACTTCTTAATGTATACTCCTTAAAACTGAAACTCTATCTTCTTTTCTTACTTTACTTATTCACTTTTCTAAATACTTATTACTTCTCAAAGCATACCCTTAAAACTGAAATTCTTTCTTCTTTTCTTACTTTACTTCTTCACTTTTCTAAATACTTATTACTTCTCTAAGCATACCCTTAAAACTGAAATTCTTTCTTCTTTTCTTACTTTACTTATTCACTTTTCTAAATACTTATTACTTCTAAAGCATACCCTTAAAACTGAAACTCTATCTTCTTTTCTTACTTTACTTATTCACTTTTCTAAATACTTATTACTTCTTAATGCATACTCCTTAAAACTGAAACTCTATCTTCTTTTCTTACTTTACTTATTCACTTTTCTAAATACTTATTACTTCTCTAAGCATACCCTTAAAACTGAAATTCTTTCTTCTTTTCTTACTTTACTTATTCACTTTTTTAAATACTTATTACTTCTTAATGTATACTCCTTAAAACTGAAACTCTATCTTCTTTTCTTACTTTACTTATTCACTTTTCTAAATACTTATTACTTCTAAAGCATACCCTTAAAACTGAAATTCTTTCTTCTTTTCTTACTTTACTTCTTCACTTTTTTAAATACTTATTACTTCTCAAAGCATACCCTTAAAACTGAAATTCTTTCTTCTTTTCTTACTTTACTTATTCACTTTTCTAAATACTTATTACTTCTAAAGCATACCCTTAAAACTGAAATTCTTTCTTCTTTTCTTACTTTACTTATTCACTTTTCTAAATACTTATTACTTCTAAGCATACTCCTTAAAACTGAAATTCTTTCTTCTTTTCTTACTTTACTTATTCACTTTTCTAAATACTTATTACTTCTCAAAGCATACCCTTAAAACTGAAATTCTTTCTTCTTTTCTTACTTTACTTCTTCACTTTTTTAAATACTTATTACTTCTCAAAGCATACCCTTAAAACTGAAATTCTTTCTTCTTTTCTTACTTTACTTATTCACTTTTCTAAATACTTATTACTTCTAAGCATACTCCTTAAAACTGAAATTCTTTCTTCTTTTCTTACTTTACTTCCTCACTTTTCTAAATACTTATTACTTCTCAAAGCATACCCTTAAAACTGAAATTCTTTCTTCTTTTCTTACTTTACTTCTTCACTTTTTTAAATACTTATTACTTCTCAAAGCATACCCTTAAAACTGAAATTCTTTCTTCTTTTCTTACTTTACTTATTCACTTTTCTAAATACTTATTACTTCTAAGCATACTCCTTAAAACTGAAACTCTATCTTCTTTTCTTACTTTACTTATTCACTTTTCTAAATACTTATTACTTCTCAAAGCATACCCTTAAAACTGAAATTCTTTCTTCTTTTCTTACTTTACTTCTTCACTTTTTTAAATACTTATTACTTCTCAAAGCATACCCTTAAAACTGAAATTCTTTCTTCTTTTCTTACTTTACTTATTCACTTTTCTAAATACATATTACTTCTTAATGCATACTCCTTAAAACTGAAACTCTATCTTCTTTTCTTACTTTACTTATTCACTTTTCTAAATACTTATTACTTCTCAAAGCATACTCCTTAAAACTGAAATTCTTTCTTCTTTTCTTACTTTACTTATTCACTTTTCTAAATACTTATTACTTCTCAAAGCATACCCTTAAAACTGAAATTCTTTCTTCTTTTCTTAATTTACTTCCTCACTTTTTTAAATACTTATTACTTCTTAATGTATACTCCTTAAAACTGAAACTCTATCTTCTTTTCTTACTTTACTTATTCACTTTTCTAAATACTTATTACTTCTCAAAGCATACCCTTAAAACTGAAATTCTTTCTTCTTTTCTTACTTTACTTCTTCACTTTTTTAAATACTTATTACTTCTCAAAGCATACCCTTAAAACTGAAATTCTTTCTTCTTTTCTTACTTTACTTATTCACTTTTCTAAATACTTATTACTTCTAAGCATACTCCTTAAAACTGAAATTCTTTCTTCTTTTCTTACTTTACTTATTCACTTTTCTAAATACATATTACTTCTCAAAGCATATTACTTAAAACTGAAACTCTTTCTTCTTTTCTTACTTTACTTCTTCACTTTTCTAAATACTTATTACTTCTCAAAGCATACCCTTAAAACTGAAATTCTTTCTTCTTTTCTTACTTTACTTATTCACTTTTCTAAATACTTATTACTTCTCAAAGCATACCCTTAAAACTGAAATTCTTTCTTCTTTTCTTACTTTACTTATTCACTTTTCTAAATACTTATTACTTCTCGAAGCATACCCTTAAAACTGAAACTCTTTCTTCTTTTCTTACTTTACTTCTTCACTTTTCTAAATACTTATTACTTCTCAAAGCATACCCTTAAAACTGAAACTCTATCTTCTTTTCTTACTTTACTTCTTCACTTTTCTAAATACTTATTACTTCTAAAGCATACCCTTAAAACTGAAACTCTATCTTCTTTTCTTACTTTACTTCTTCACTTTTCTAAATACTTATTACTTCTAAGCATACTCCTTAAAACTGAAATTCTTTCTTCTTTTCTTACTTTACTTCCTCACTTTTCTAAATACTTATTACTTCTAAAGCATACCCTTAAAACTGAAATTCTTTCTTCTTTTCTTACTTTACTTATTCACTTTTCTAAATACTTATTACTTCTCTAAGCATACCCTTAAAACTGAAATTCTTTCTTCTTTTCTTACTTTACTTCTTCACTTTTCTAAATACTTATTACTTCTAAAGCATACCCTTAAAACTGAAACTCTATCTTCTTTTCTTACTTTACTTCTTCACTTTTCTAAATACTTATTACTTCTCAAAGCATATTACTTAAAACTGAAATTCTTTCTTCTTTTCTTACTTTACTTATTCACTTTTCTAAATACTTATTACTTCTAAAGCATACCCTTAAAACTGAAATTCTTTCTTCTTTTCTTACTTTACTTATTCACTTTTCTAAATACTTATTACTTCTCTAAGCATACCCTTAAAACTGAAACTCTATCTTCTTTTCTTACTTTACTTATTCAATTTTTTAAATACTTATTACTTCTCGAAGCATACTCCTTAAAACTGAAATTCTTTCTTCTTTTCTTACTTTACTTCCTCACTTTTCTAAATACTTATTACTTCTTAATGTATACTCCTTAAAACTGAAACTCTATCTTCTTTTCTTACTTTACTTATTCACTTTTCTAAATACTTATTACTTCTTAATGCATACTCCTTAAAACTGAAACTCTTTCTTCTTTTCTTACTTTACTTATTCACTTTTCTAAATACTTATTACTTCTCAAAGCATACCCTTAAAACTGAAATTCTTTCTTCTTTTCTTACTTTACTTATTCACTTTTCTAAATACTTATTACTTCTTAATGCATACTCCTTAAAACTGAAACTCTATATTCTTTTCTTACTTTACTTATTCACTTTTCTAAATACTTATTACTTCTCTAAGCATACCCTTAAAACTGAAACTCTATCTTCTTTTCTTACTTTACTTCCTCACTTTTCTAAATACTTATTACTTCTAAAGCATACCCTTAAAACTGAAACTCTATCTTCTTTTCTTACTTTACTTCTTCACTTTTCTAAATACTTATTACTTCTAAGCATACTCCTTAAAACTGAAATTCTTTCTTCTTTTCTTACTTTACTTATTCACTTTTCTAAATACTTATTACTTCTCGAAGCATACTCCTTAAAACTGAAACTCTATATTCTTTTCTTACTTTACTTATTCACTTTTCTAAATACTTATTACTTCTCAAAGCATACCCTTAAAACTGAAACTCTATCTTCTTTTCTTACTTTACTTATTCACTTTTCTAAATACTTATTACTTCTCAAAGCATACCCTTAAAACTGAAACTCTATCTTCTTTTCTTACTTTACTTATTCACTTTTCTAAATACTTATTACTTCTCAAAGCATACTCCTTAAAACTGAAACTCTATATTCTTTTCTTACTTTACTTATTCACTTTTCTAAATACTTATTACTTCTCTAAGCATACCCTTAAAACTGAAATTCTTTCTTCTTTTCTTACTTTACTTCCTCACTTTTTTAAATACTTATTACTTCTTAATGTATACTCCTTAAAACTGAAACTCTATCTTCTTTTCTTACTTTACTTATTCACTTTTCTAAATACTTATTACTTCTCAAAGCATACCCTTAAAACTGAAACTCTATATTCTTTTCTTACTTTACTTATTCACTTTTCTAAATACTTATTACTTCTCAAAGCATACCCTTAAAACTGAAACTCTATCTTCTTTTCTTACTTTACTTATTCACTTTTCTAAATACTTATTACTTCTCAAAGCATACCCTTAAAACTGAAATTCTTTCTTCTTTTCTTACTTTACTTATTCACTTTTCTAAATACTTATTACTTCTCAAAGCATACCCTTAAAACTGAAACTCTATCTTCTTTTCTTACTTTACTTACTCACTTTTCTAAATACATATTACTTCTTAATGCATACTCCTTAAAACTGAAATTCTTTCTTCTTTTCTTACTTTACTTCCTAACTTTTCTAAATACTTATTACTTCTTAATGCATACTCCTTAAAACTGAAACTCTATCTTCTTTTCTTACTTTACTTATTCACTTTTCTAAATACTTATTACTTCTCTAAGCATACCCTTAAAACTGAAATTCTTTCTTCTTTTCTTACTTTACTTCCTCACTTTTTTAAATACTTATTACTTCTTAATGTATACTCCTTAAAACTGAAACTCTATCTTCTTTTCTTACTTTACTTATTCACTTTTCTAAATACTTATTACTTCTCAAAGCATACCCTTAAAACTGAAATTCTTTCTTCTTTTCTTACTTTACTTCTTCACTTTTCTAAATACTTATTACTTCTCTAAGCATACCCTTAAAACTGAAATTCTTTCTTCTTTTCTTACTTTACTTATTCACTTTTCTAAATACTTATTACTTCTAAAGCATACCCTTAAAACTGAAACTCTATCTTCTTTTCTTACTTTACTTATTCACTTTTCTAAATACTTATTACTTCTTAATGCATACTCCTTAAAACTGAAACTCTATCTTCTTTTCTTACTTTACTTATTCACTTTTCTAAATACTTATTACTTCTCTAAGCATACCCTTAAAACTGAAATTCTTTCTTCTTTTCTTACTTTACTTATTCACTTTTTTAAATACTTATTACTTCTTAATGTATACTCCTTAAAACTGAAACTCTATCTTCTTTTCTTACTTTACTTATTCACTTTTCTAAATACTTATTACTTCTAAAGCATACCCTTAAAACTGAAATTCTTTCTTCTTTTCTTACTTTACTTCTTCACTTTTTTAAATACTTATTACTTCTCAAAGCATACCCTTAAAACTGAAATTCTTTCTTCTTTTCTTACTTTACTTATTCACTTTTCTAAATACTTATTACTTCTAAAGCATACCCTTAAAACTGAAATTCTTTCTTCTTTTCTTACTTTACTTATTCACTTTTCTAAATACTTATTACTTCTAAGCATACTCCTTAAAACTGAAATTCTTTCTTCTTTTCTTACTTTACTTATTCACTTTTCTAAATACTTATTACTTCTCAAAGCATACCCTTAAAACTGAAATTCTTTCTTCTTTTCTTAATTTACTTCCTCACTTTTTTAAATACTTATTACATCTTAATGTATACTCCTTAAAACTGAAACTCTATCTTCTTTTCTTACTTTACTTATTCACTTTTCTAAATACTTATTACTTCTCAAAGCATACCCTTAAAACTGAAATTCTTTCTTCTTTTCTTACTTTACTTCTTCACTTTTTTAAATACTTATTACTTCTCAAAGCATACCCTTAAAACTGAAATTCTTTCTTCTTTTCTTACTTTACTTATTCACTTTTCTAAATACTTATTACTTCTAAGCATACTCCTTAAAACTGAAATTCTTTCTTCTTTTCTTACTTTACTTATTCACTTTTCTAAATACATATTACTTCTCAAAGCATATTACTTAAAACTGAAACTCTTTCTTCTTTTCTTACTTTACTTCTTCACTTTTCTAAATACTTATTACTTCTCAAAGCATACCCTTAAAACTGAAATTCTTTCTTCTTTTCTTACTTTACTTATTCACTTTTCTAAATACTTATTACTTCTCAAAGCATACCCTTAAAACTGAAATTCTTTCTTCTTTTCTTACTTTACTTATTCACTTTTCTAAATACTTATTACTTCTCGAAGCATACCCTTAAAACTGAAACTCTTTCTTCTTTTCTTACTTTACTTCTTCACTTTTCTAAATACTTATTACTTCTCAAAGCATACCCTTAAAACTGAAATTCTTTCTTCTTTTCTTACTTTACTTATTCACTTTTCTAAATACTTATTACTTCTAAAGCATACCCTTAAAACTGAAATTCTTTCTTCTTTTCTTACTTTACTTATTCACTTTTCTAAATACTTATTACTTCTCAAAGCATACTCCTTAAAACTGAAATTCTTTCTTCTTTTCTTACTTTACTTATTCACTTTTCTAAATACTTATTACTTCTAAGCATACTCCTTAAAACAGAAATTCTTTCTTCTTTTCTTACTTTACTTCTTCACTTTTCTAAATACTTATTACTTCTCAAAGCATACCCTTAAAACTGAAATTCTTTCTTCTTTTCTTACTTTACTTCCACACTTTTTTAAATACTTATTACTTCTTAATGCATACTCCTTAAAACTGAAATTCTTTCTTCTTTTCTTACTTTACTTCCTCACTTTTCTAAATACTTATTACTTCTTAATGCATATCCTTAAAACTGAAATTCTTTCTTCTTTTCTTACTTTACTTATTCACTTTTCTAAATACATATTACTTCTCAAAGCATATTACTTAAAACTGAAATTCTTTCTTCTTTTCTTACTTTACTTATTCACTTTTCTAAATACTTATTACTTCTCAAAGCATACCCTTAAAACTGAAATTCTTTCTTCTTTTCTTACTTTACTTCCTCACTTTTTTAAATACTTATTACTTCTCAAAGCATACCCTTAAAACTGAAATTCTTTCTTCTTTTCTTACTTTACTTATTCACTTTTCTAAATACTTATTACTTCTCAAAGCATACCCTTAAAACTGAAATTCTTTCTTCTTTTCTTACTTTACTTATTCACTTTTCTAAATACTTATTACTTCTCTAAGCATACCCTTAAAACTGAAACTCTATCTTCTTTTCTTACTTTACTTCCTCACTTTTCTAAATACTTATTACTTCTAAAGCATACCCTTAAAACTGAAATTCTTTCTTCTTTTCTTACTTTACTTATTCACTTTTCTAAATACTTATTACTTCTCAAAGCATACTCCTTAAAACTGAAACTCTATATTCTTTTCTTACTTTACTTATTCACTTTTCTAAATACTTATTACTTCTCGAAGCATACCCTTAAAACTGAAACTCTTTCTTCTTTTCTTACTTTACTTCCTCACTTTTCTAAATACTTATTACTTCTTAATGCATACTCCTTAAAACTGAAATTCTTTCTTCTTTTCTTACTTTACTTATTCACTTTTCTAAATACTTATTACTTCTCGAAGCATACCCTTAAAACTGAAACTCTTTCTTCTTTTTTTACTTTACTTATTCACTTTTTTAAATACTTATTACTTCTCTAAATATACCCTTAAAACTGAAACTCTATCTTCTTTTCTTACTTTACTTCCTCTCTTTTCTAAATACTTATAACTTCTTTTTATCTCTAAGTTTTAGTAATTCTAAAAGCTGAAATTCCATCTTCTTTTCTTACTTTACTTCCTCTCTTTTCTAAATACTTATAACTTCTTTTTATCTCTAAGTTTTAGTAATTCTAAAAGCTGAAATTCCATCTTCTTTTCTTACTTTACTTCCTCTCTTTTCTAAATACTTATAACTTCTTTTTATCTCTAAGTTTTAGTAATTCTAAAAGCTGAAATTCCATCTTCTTTTCTTACTTTACTTCCTCTCTTTTCTAAATACTTATAACTTCTTTTTATCTCTAAGTTTTAGTAATTCTAAAAGCTGAAATTCCATCTTCTTTTCTTACTTTACTTCCTCTCTTTTCTAAATACTTATAACTTCTTTTTATCTCTAAGTTTTAGTAATTCTAAAAGCTGAAATTCCATCTTCTTTTCTTACTTTACTTCATCGATTTTCTAAATACTTATAACTTCTTTTTATCTCTAAGTTTTAGTAACTCTGAAACAGTAATTCTTTCTCATCTCCTTACTTGTCTTCCTCACTTTTCTAAATACTTATAACTTCTTTTTATCTCTAAGTTTTAGTAATTCTAAAAGCTGAAATTCCATCTTCTTTTCTTACTTTACTTCCTCACTTTTCTAAATACTTATAACTTCTTTTTATCTCTAAGTTTTAGTAATTCTAAAAGCTGAAATTCCATCTTCTTTTCTTACTTTACTTCATCACTTTTCTAAATACTTATAACTTCTTTTTATCTCTAAGTTTTAGTAATTCTAAAAGCTGAAATTCCATCTTCTTTTCTTACTTTACTTCCTCACTTTTCTAAATACTTATAACTTCTTTTTATCTCTAAGTTTTAGTAATTCTAAAAGCTGAAATTCCATCTTCTTTTCTTACTTTACTTCCTCACTTTTCTAAATACTTATAACTTCTTTTTATCTCTAAGTTTTAGTAATTCTAAAAGCTGAAATTCCATCTTCTTTTCGTACTTTACTTCTGCACTTTTCTAAATACTTATAACTTCTTTTTATCTCTAAGTTTTAGTAACTCTGAAACAGAAATTCTTTCTCATCTCCTTACTTTACTTCATCGATTTTCTAAATACTTATAACTTCTTTTTATCTCTAAGTTTTAGTAACTCTGAAACAGTAATTCTTTCTCATCTCCTTACTTGTCTTCCTCTCTTTTCTAAATACTTATAACTTCTTTTTATCTCTAAGTTTTAGTAATTCTAAAAGCTGAAATTCCATCTTCTTTTCTTACTTTACTTCCTCACTTTTCTAAATACTTATAACTTCTTTTTATCTCTAAGTTTTAGTAATTCTAAAAGCTGAAATTCCATCTTCTTTTCTTACTTTACTTCATCACTTTTCTAAATACTTATAACTTCTTTTTATCTCTAAGTTTTAGTAATTCTAAAAGCTGAAATTCCATCTTCTTTTCTTACTTTACTTCCTCACTTTTCTAAATACTTATAACTTCTTTTTATCTCTAAGTTTTAGTAATTCTAAAAGCTGAAATTCCATCTTCTTTTCTTACTTTACTTCCTCTCTTTTCTAAATACTTATAACTTCTTTTTATCTCTAAGTTTTAGTAACTCTAAAAGCTGAAATTCCATCTTCTTTTCTTACTTTACTTCCTCACTTTTCTAAATACTTATAACTTCTTTTTATCTCTAAGTTTTAGTAATTCTAAAAGCTGAAATTCCATCTTCTTTTCTTACTTTACTTCCTCTCTTTTCTAAATACTTATAACTTCTTTTTATCTCTAAGTTTTAGTAATTCTAAAAGCTGAAATTCCATCTTCTTTTCTTACTTTACTTCATCGATTTTCTAAATACTTATAACTTCTTTTTATCTCTAAGTTTTAGTAATTCTAAAAGCTGAAATTCCATCTTCTTTTCTTACTTTACTTCATCGATTTTCTAAATACTTATAACTTCTTTTTATCTCTAAGTTTTAGTAACTCTGAAACAGTAATTCTTTCTCATCTCCTTACTTGTCTTCCTCACTTTTCTAAATACTTATAACTTCTTTTTATCTCTAAGTTTTGAAATTCTAAAAGCTGAAATTCCATCTTCTTTTCTTACTTTATTTCATCACTTTTCTAAATACTTATAACTTCTTTTTATCTCTAAGTTTTAGTAATTCTAAAAGCTGAAATTCCATCTTCTTTTCTTACTTTACTTCCTCACTTTTCTAAATACTTATAACTTCTTTTTATCTCTAAGTTTTAGTAATTCTAAAAGCTGAAATTCCATCTTCTTTTCTTACTTTACTTATTCACTTTTCTAAATACTTATTACTTCTCTAAGCATACCCTTAAAACTGAAATTCTTTCTTCTTTTCTTACTTTACTTATTCACTTTTCTAAATACTTATTACTTCTCGAAGCATACCCTTAAAACTGAAACTCTTTCTTCTTTTCTTACTTTACTTCCTCACTTTTCTAAATACTTATTACTTCTTAATGCATACTCCTTAAAACTGAAATTCTTTCTTCTTTTCTTACTTTACTTATTCACTTTTCTAAATACTTATTACTTCTTAATGCATACTCCTTAAAACTGAAACTCTTTCTTCTTTTTTTACTTTACTTATTCACTTTTTTAAATACTTATTACTTCTCTAAATATACCCTTAAAACTGAAACTCTATCTTCTTTTCTTACTTTACTTCATCGATTTTCTAAATACTTATAACTTCTTTTTATCTCTAAGTTTTAGTAACTCTGAAACAGTAATTCTTTCTCATCTCCTTACTTGTCTTCCTCTCTTTTCTAAATACTTATAACTTCTTTTTATCTCTAAGTTTTAGTAATTCTAAAAGCTGAAATTCCATCTTCTTTTCTTACTTTACTTCCTCACTTTTCTAAATACTTATAACTTCTTTTTATCTCTAAGTTTTAGTAATTCTAAAAGCTGAAATTCCATCTTCTTTTCTTACTTTACTTCATCACTTTTCTAAATACTTATAACTTCTTTTTATCTCTAAGTTTTAGTAATTCTAAAAGCTGAAATTCCATCTTCTTTTCTTACTTTACTTCCTCACTTTTCTAAATACTTATAACTTCTTTTTATCTCTAAGTTTTAGTAATTCTAAAAGCTGAAATTCCATCTTCTTTTCTTACTTTACTTCCTCACTTTTCTAAATACTTATAACTTCTTTTTATCTCTAAGTTTTAGTAATTCTAAAAGCTGAAATTCCATCTTCTTTTCTTACTTTATTTCATCACTTTTCTAAATACTTATAACTTCTTTTTATCTCTAAGTTTTAGTAATTCTAAAAGCTGAAATTCCATCTTCTTTTCTTACTTTACTTCCTCACTTTTCTAAATACTTATAACTTCTTTTTATCTCTAAGTTTTAGTAATTCTAAAAGCTGAAATTCCATCTTCTTTTCTTACTTTACTTATTCACTTTTCTAAATACTTATTACTTCTCTAAGCATACCCTTAAAACTGAAATTCTTTCTTCTTTTCTTACTTTACTTATTCACTTTTCTAAATACTTATTACTTCTCGAAGCATACCCTTAAAACTGAAACTCTTTCTTCTTTTCTTACTTTACTTCCTCACTTTTCTAAATACTTATTACTTCTTAATGCATACTCCTTAAAACTGAAATTCTTTCTTCTTTTCTTACTTTACTTATTCACTTTTCTAAATACTTATTACTTCTCTAAGCATACCCTTAAAACTGAAACTCTTTCTTCTTTTCTTACTTTACTTATTCACTTTTCTAAATACTTATTACTTCTCTAAGCATACCCTTAAAACTGAAATTCTTTCTTCTTTTCTTACTTTACTTATTCACTTTTCTAAATACTTATTACTTCTCGAAGCATACCCTTAAAACTGAAACTCTTTCTTCTTTTCTTACTTTACTTCCTCACTTTTCTAAATACTTATTACTTCTTAATGCATACTCCTTAAAACTGAAATTCTTTCTTCTTTTCTTACTTTACTTATTCACTTTTCTAAATACTTATTACTTCTTAATGCATACTCCTTAAAACTGAAACTCTTTCTTCTTTTTTTACTTTACTTATTCACTTTTTTAAATACTTATTACTTCTCTAAATATACCCTTAAAACTGAAACTCTATCTTCTTTTCTTACTTTACTTCATCGATTTTCTAAATACTTATAACTTCTTTTTATCTCTAAGTTTTAGTAACTCTGAAACAGTAATTCTTTCTCATCTCCTTACTTGTCTTCCTCTCTTTTCTAAATACTTATAACTTCTTTTTATCTCTAAGTTTTAGTAATTCTAAAAGCTGAAATTCCATCTTCTTTTCTTACTTTACTTCCTCACTTTTCTAAATACTTATAACTTCTTTTTATCTCTAAGTTTTAGTAATTCTAAAAGCTGAAATTCCATCTTCTTTTCTTACTTTACTTCATCACTTTTCTAAATACTTATAACTTCTTTTTATCTCTAAGTTTTAGTAATTCTAAAAGCTGAAATTCCATCTTCTTTTCTTACTTTACTTCCTCACTTTTCTAAATACTTATAACTTCTTTTTATCTCTAAGTTTTAGTAATTCTAAAAGCTGAAATTCCATCTTCTTTTCTTACTTTACTTCCTCACTTTTCTAAATACTTATAACTTCTTTTTATCTCTAAGTTTTAGTAATTCTAAAAGCTGAAATTCCATCTTCTTTTCTTACTTTATTTCATCACTTTTCTAAATACTTATAACTTCTTTTTATCTCTAAGTTTTAGTAATTCTAAAAGCTGAAATTCCATCTTCTTTTCTTACTTTACTTCCTCACTTTTCTAAATACTTATAACTTCTTTTTATCTCTAAGTTTTAGTAATTCTAAAAGCTGAAATTCCATCTTCTTTTCTTACTTTACTTATTCACTTTTCTAAATACTTATTACTTCTCTAAGCATACCCTTAAAACTGAAATTCTTTCTTCTTTTCTTACTTTACTTATTCACTTTTCTAAATACTTATTACTTCTCGAAGCATACCCTTAAAACTGAAACTCTTTCTTCTTTTCTTACTTTACTTCCTCACTTTTCTAAATACTTATTACTTCTTAATGCATACTCCTTAAAACTGAAATTCTTTCTTCTTTTCTTACTTTACTTATTCACTTTTCTAAATACTTATTACTTCTTAATGCATACTCCTTAAAACTGAAACTCTTTCTTCTTTTTTTACTTTACTTATTCACTTTTTTAAATACTTATTACTTCTCTAAATATACCCTTAAAACTGAAACTCTATCTTCTTTTCTTACTTTACTTCATCGATTTTCTAAATACTTATAACTTCTTTTTATCTCTAAGTTTTAGTAACTCTGAAACAGTAATTCTTTCTCATCTCCTTACTTGTCTTCCTCTCTTTTCTAAATACTTATAACTTCTTTTTATCTCTAAGTTTTAGTAATTCTAAAAGCTGAAATTCCATCTTCTTTTCTTACTTTACTTCCTCACTTTTCTAAATACTTATAACTTCTTTTTATCTCTAAGTTTTAGTAATTCTAAAAGCTGAAATTCCATCTTCTTTTCTTACTTTACTTCATCACTTTTCTAAATACTTATAACTTCTTTTTATCTCTAAGTTTTAGTAATTCTAAAAGCTGAAATTCCATCTTCTTTTCTTACTTTACTTCCTCACTTTTCTAAATACTTATAACTTCTTTTTATCTCTAAGTTTTAGTAATTCTAAAAGCTGAAATTCCATCTTCTTTTCTTACTTTACTTCCTCTCTTTTCTAAATACTTATAACTTCTTTTTATCTCTAAGTTTTAGTAACTCTAAAAGCTGAAATTCCATCTTCTTTTCTTACTTTACTTCCTCACTTTTCTAAATACTTATAACTTCTTTTTATCTCTAAGTTTTAGTAATTCTAAAAGCTGAAATTCCATCTTCTTTTCTTACTTTACTTCCTCACTTTTCACAATACTTATAACTTCTTTTTATCTCTAAGTTTTAGTAATTCTAAAAGCTGAAATTCCATCTTCTTTTCTTACTTTACTTCATCGATTTTCTAAATACTTATAACTTCTTTTTATCTCTAAGTTTTAGTAACTCTGAAACAGTAATTCTTTCTCATCTCCTTACTTGTCTTCCTCACTTTTCTAAATACTTATAACTTCTTTTTATCTCTAAGTTTTGAAATTCTAAAAGCTGAAATTCCATCTTCTTTTCTTACTTTATTTCATCACTTTTCTAAATACTTATAAATTCTTTTTATCTCTAAGTTTTAGTAATTCTAAAAGCTGAAATTCCATCTTCTTTTCTTACTTTACTTCCTCACTTTTCTAAATACTTATAACTTCTTTTTATCTCTAAGTTTTAGTAATTCTAAAAGCTGAAATTCCATCTTCTTTTCTTACTTTACTTATTCACTTTTCTAAATACTTATTACTTCTCTAAGCATACCCTTAAAACTGAAATTCTTTCTTCTTTTCTTACTTTACTTATTCACTTTTCTAAATACTTATTACTTCTCGAAGCATACCCTTAAAACTGAAACTCTTTCTTCTTTTCTTACTTTACTTCCTCACTTTTCTAAATACTTATTACTTCTTAATGCATACTCCTTAAAACTGAAATTCTTTCTTCTTTTCTTACTTTACTTATTCACTTTTCTAAATACTTATTACTTCTTAATGCATACTCCTTTAAACTGAAACTCTTTCTTCTTTTTTTACTTTACTTATTCACTTTTTTAAATACTTATTACTTCTCTAAATATACCCTTAAAACTGAAACTCTATCTTCTTTTCTTACTTTACTTCCTCTCTTTTCTAAATACTTATAACTTCTTTTTATCTCTAAGTTTTAGTAATTCTAAAAGCTGAAATTCCATCTTCTTTTCTTACTTTACTTCCTCTCTTTTCTAAATACTTATAACTTCTTTTTATCTCTAAGTTTTAGTAATTCTAAAAGCTGAAATTCCATCTTCTTTTCTTACTTTACTTCCTCTCTTTTCTAAATACTTATAACTTCTTTTTATCTCTAAGTTTTAGTAATTCTAAAAGCTGAAATTCCATCTTCTTTTCTTACTTTACTTCCTCTCTTTTCTAAATACTTATAACTTCTTTTTATCTCTAAGTTTTAGTAATTCTAAAAGCTGAAATTCCATCTTCTTTTCGTACTTTACTTCCTCTCTTTTCTAAATACTTATAACTTCTTTTTATCTCTAAGTTTTAGTAATTCTAAAAGCTGAAATTCCATCTTCTTTTCTTACTTTACTTCATCGATTTTCTAAATACTTATAACTTCTTTTTATCTCTAAGTTTTAGTAACTCTGAAACAGTAATTCTTTCTCATCTCCTTACTTGTCTTCCTCACTTTTCTAAATACTTATAACTTCTTTTTATCTCTAAGTTTTAGTAACTCTGAAACAGTAATTCTTTCTCATCTCCTTACTTGTCTTCCTCACTTTTCTAAATACTTATAACTTCTTTTTATCTCTAAGTTTTAGTAATTCTAAAAGCTGAAATTCCATCTTCTTTTCTTACTTTACTTCATCACTTTTCTAAATACTTATAACTTCTTTTTATCTCTAAGTTTTAGTAATTCTAAAAGCTGAAATTCCATCTTCTTTTCTTACTTTACTTCCTCACTTTTCTAAATACTTATAACTTCTTTTTATCTCTAAGTTTTAGTAATTCTAAAAGCTGAAATTCCATCTTCTTTTCTTACTTTACTTCCTCACTTTTCTAAATACTTATAACTTCTTTTTATCTCTAAGTTTTAGTAATTCTAAAAGCTGAAATTCCATCTTCTTTTCGTACTTTACTTCTGCACTTTTCACAATACTTATAACTTCTTTTTATCTCTAAGTTTTAGTAATTCTAAAAGCTGAAATTCCATCTTCTTTTCTTACTTTACTTCATCGATTTTCACAATACTTATAACTTCTTTTTATCTCTAAGTTTTAGTAATTCTAAAAGCTGAAATTCCATCTTCTTTTCTTACTTTACTTCCTCTCTTTTCTAAATACTTATAACTTCTTTTTATCTCTAAGTTTTAGTAACTCTAAAAGCTGAAATTCCATCTTCTTTTCTTACTTTACTTCCTCTCTTTTCTAAATACTTATAACTTCTTTTTATCTCTAAGTTTTAGTAACTCTGAAACAGTAATTCTTTCTCATCTCCTTACTTGTCTTCCTCACTTTTCTAAATACTTATAACTTCTTTTTATCTCTAAGTTTTAGTAACTCTGAAACAGTAATTCTTTCTCATCTCCTTACTTGTCTTCCTCTCTTTTCTAAATACTTATAACTTCTTTTTATCTCTAAGTTTTAGTAATTCTAAAAGCTGAAATTCCATCTTCTTTTCTTACTTTACTTCCTCACTTTTCTAAATACTTATAACTTCTTTTTATCTCTAAGTTTTAGTAATTCTAAAAGCTGAAATTCCATCTTCTTTTCTTACTTTACTTCATCACTTTTCTAAATACTTATAACTTCTTTTTATCTCTAAGTTTTAGTAATTCTAAAAGCTGAAATTCCATCTTCTTTTCTTACTTTACTTCCTCACTTTTCTAAATACTTATAACTTCTTTTTATCTCTAAGTTTTAGTAATTCTAAAAGCTGAAATTCCATCTTCTTTTCTTACTTTACTTCCTCTCTTTTCTAAATACTTATAACTTCTTTTTATCTCTAAGTTTTAGTAACTCTAAAAGCTGAAATTCCATCTTCTTTTCTTACTTTACTTCCTCACTTTTCTAAATACTTATAACTTCTTTTTATCTCTAAGTTTTAGTAATTCTAAAAGCTGAAATTCCATCTTCTTTTCTTACTTTACTTCCTCACTTTTCTAAATACTTATAACTTCTTTTTATCTCTAAGTTTTAGTAATTCTAAAAGCTGAAATTCCATCTTCTTTTCTTACTTTACTTCATCGATTTTCTAAATACTTATAACTTCTTTTTATCTCTAAGTTTTAGTAACTCTGAAACAGTAATTCTTTCTCATCTCCTTACTTGTCTTCCTCACTTTTCTAAATACTTATAACTTCTTTTTATCTCTAAGTTTTAGTAATTCTAAAAGCTGAAATTCCATCTTCTTTTCTTACTTTACTTCATCACTTTTCTAAATACTTATAACTTCTTTTTATCTCTAAGTTTTAGTAATTCTAAAAGCTGAAATTCCATCTTCTTTTCTTACTTTACTTCCTCTCTTTTCTAAATACTTATAACTTCTTTTTATCTCTAAGTTTTAGTAACTCTAAAAGCTGAAATTCCATCTTCTTTTCTTACTTTACTTCCTCTCTTTTCTAAATACTTATAACTTCTTTTTATCTCTAAGTTTTAGTAATTCTAAAAGCTGAAATTCCATCTTCTTTTCTTACTTTACTTCATCGATTTTCTAAATACTTATAACTTCTTTTTATCTCTAAGTTTTAGTAACTCTGAAACAGTAATTCTTTCTCATCTCCTTACTTGTCTTCCTCTCTTTTCTAAATACTTATAACTTCTTTTTATCTCTAAGTTTTAGTAATTCTAAAAGCTGAAATTCCATCTTCTTTTCTTACTTTATTTCATCACTTTTCTAAATACTTATAACTTCTTTTTATCTCTAAGTTTTAGTAATTCTAAAAGCTGAAATTCCATCTTCTTTTCTTACTTTACTTCATCGATTTTCTAAATACTTATAACTTCTTTTTATCTCTAAGTTTTAGTAATTCTAAAAGCTGAAATTCCATCTTCTTTTCTTACTTTACTTCCTCACTTTTCTAAATACTTATAACTTCTTTTTATCTCTAAGTTTTAGTAACTCTGAAACAGTAATTCTTTCTCATCTCTTTACTTGTCTTCCTCACTTTTCTAAATACTTATAACTTTTTTTTATCTCTAAGTTTTAGTAATTCTAAAAGCTGAAATTCCATCTTCTTTTCTTACTTTACTTCATCACTTTTCTAAATACTTATAACTTCTTTTTATCTCTAAGTTTTAGTAACTCTAAAAGCTGAAATTCCATCTTCTTTTCTTACTTTACTTCCTCACTTTTCTAAATACTTATAACTTCTTTTTATCTCTAAGTTTTGAAATTCTAAAAGCTGAAATTCCATCTTCTTTTCTTACTTTACTTCTGCACTTTTCACAATACTTATAACTTCTTTTTATCTCTAAGTTTTAGTAATTCTAAAAGCTGAAATTCCATCTTCTTTTCTTACTTTACTTCATCGATTTTCTAAATACTTATAACTTCTTTTTATCTCTAAGTTTTAGTAACTCTGAAACAGTAATTCCTTCTCATCTCCTTACTTGTCTTCCTCACTTTTCTAAATACTTATAACTTCTTTTTATCTCTAAGTTTTGAAATTCTAAAAGCTGAAATTCCATCTTCTTTTCTTACTTTATTTCCTTACTTTTCTAAATACTTATAACTTCTTTTTATCTCTAAGTTTTAGTAATTCTAAAAGCTGAAATTCCATCTTCTTTTCGTACTTTACTTCCTCACTTTTCTAAATACTTATAACTTCTTTTTATCTCTAAGTTTTAGTAATTCTAAAAGCTGAAATTCCATCTTCTTTTCTTACTTTACTTCCTCTCTTTTCTAAATACTTATAACTTCTTTTTATCTCTAAGTTTTAGTAATTCTAAAAGCTGAAATTCCATCTTCTTTTCGTACTTTACTTCTGCACTTTTCTAAATACTTATAACTTCTTTTTATCTCTAAGTTTTAGTAATTCTAAAAGCTGAAATTCCATCTTCTTTTCTTACTTTACTTCCTCTCTTTTCTAAATACTTATAACTTCTTTTTATCTCTAAGTTTTAGTAACTCTGAAAGCTGAAATTCCATCTTCTTTTCTTACTTTACTTCCTCACTTTTCTAAATACTTATAACTTCTTTTTATCTCTAAGTTTTAGTAATTCTAAAAGCTGAAATTCCATCTTCTTTTCTTACTTTACTTCATCGATTTTCTAAATACTTATAACTTCTTTTTATCTCTAAGTTTTAGTAACTCTGAAACAGTAATTCTTTCTCATCTCCTTACTTGTCTTCCTCTCTTTTCTAAATACTTATAACTTCTTTTTATCTCTAAGTTTTAGTAATTCTAAAAGCTGAAATTCCATCTTCTTTTCTTACTTTACTTCATCACTTTTCTAAATACTTATAACTTCTTTTTATCTCTAAGTTTTAGTAATTCTAAAAGCTGAAATTCCATCTTCTTTTCGTACTTTACTTCATCACTTTTCTAAATACTTATAACTTCTTTTTATCTCTAAGTTTTAGTAATTCTAAAAGCTGAAATTCCATCTTCTTTTCTTACTTTACTTCCTCTCTTTTCTAAATACTTATAACTTCTTTTTATCTCTAAGTTTTAGTAATTCTAAAAGCTGAAATTCCATCTTCTTTTCTTACTTTACTTCCTCACTTTTCTAAATACTTATAACTTCTTTTTATCTCTAAGTTTTAGTAATTCTAAAAGCTGAAATTCCATCTTCTTTTCTTACTTTACTTCCTCACTTTTCTAAATACTTATAACTTCTTTTTATCTCTAAGTTTTAGTAATTCTAAAAGCTGAAATTCCATCTTCTTTTCTTACTTTACTTCATCACTTTTCTAAATACTTATAACTTCTTTTTATCTCTAAGTTTTAGTAATTCTAAAAGCTGAAATTCCATCTTCTTTTCTTACTTTACTTCCTCTCTTTTCTAAATACTTATAACTTCTTTTTATCTCTAAGTTTTAGTAATTCTAAAAGCTGAAATTCCATCTTCTTTTCGTACTTTACTTCTGCACTTTTCTAAATACTTATAACTTCTTTTTATCTCTAAGTTTTAGTAATTCTAAAAGCTGAAATTCCATCTTCTTTTCTTACTTTACTTCCTCTCTTTTCTAAATACTTATAACTTCTTTTTATCTCTAAGTTTTAGTAATTCTAAAAGCTGAAATTCCATCTTATTTTCTTACTTTACTTCCTCACTTTTCTAAATACTTATAACTTCTTTTTATCTCTAAGTTTTAGTAATTCTAAAAGCTGAAATTCCATCTTCTTTTCTTACTTTACTTCATCGATTTTCTAAATACTTATAACTTCTTTTTATCTCTAAGTTTTAGTAACTCTGAAACAGTAATTCTTTCTCATCTCCTTACTTGTCTTCCTCTCTTTTCTAAATACTTATAACTTCTTTTTATCTCTAAGTTTTAGTAATTCTAAAAGCTGAAATTCCATCTTCTTTTCTTACTTTACTTCATCACTTTTCTAAATACTTATAACTTCTTTTTATCTCTAAGTTTTAGTAATTCTAAAAGCTGAAATTCCATCTTCTTTTCTTACTTTACTTCCTCTCTTTTCTAAATACTTATAACTTCTTTTTATCTCTAAGTTTTAGTAATTCTAAAAGCTGAAATTCCATCTTCTTTTCGTACTTTACTTCATCACTTTTCTAAATACTTATAACTTCTTTTTATCTCTAAGTTTTAGTAACTCTAAAAGCTGAAATTCCATCTTCTTTTCTTACTTTACTTCCTCACTTTTCTAAATACTTATAACTTCTTTTTATCTCTAAGTTTTAGTAATTCTAAAAGCTGAAATTCCATCTTCTTTTCTTACTTTACTTCTGCACTTTTCACAATACTTATAACTTCTTTTTATCTCTAAGTTTTAGTAATTCTAAAAGCTGAAATTCCATCTTCTTTTCTTACTTTACTTCCTCTCTTTTCTAAATACTTATAACTTCTTTTTATCTCTAAGTTTTAGTAACTCTGAAACAGTAATTCTTTCTCATCTTCTTTCTTGTCTTCCTCACTTTTCTAAATACTTATAACTTCTTTTTATCTCTAAGTTTTAGTAATTCTAAAAGCTGAAATTCCATCTTCTTTTCTTACTTTACTTCATCACTTTTCTAAATACTTATAACTTCTTTTTATCTCTAAGTTTTAGTAATTCTAAAAGCTGAAATTCCATCTTCTTTTCTTACTTTACTTCCTCTCTTTTCTAAATACTTATAACTTCTTTTTATCTCTAAGTTTTAGTAATTCTAAAAGCTGAAATTCCATCTTCTTTTCTTACTTTACTTCATCGATTTTCTAAATACTTATAACTTCTTTTTATCTCTAAGTTTTAGTAACTCTGAAACAGTAATTCTTTCTCATCTCCTTACTTGTCTTCCTCACTTTTCTAAATACTTATAACTTCTTTTTATCTCTAAGTTTTAGTAACTCTGAAACAGTAATTCTTTCTCATCTCCTTACTTGTCTTCCTCACTTTTCTAAATACTTATAACTTCTTTTTATCTCTAAGTTTTAGTAACTCTGAAACAGTAATTCTTTCTCATCTTCTTTCTTGTCTTCCTCACTTTTCTAAATACTTATAACTTCTTTTTATCTCTAAGTTTTAGTAATTCTAAAAGCTGAAATTCCATCTTCTTTTCTTACTTTACTTCATCACTTTTCTAAATACTTATAACTTCTTTTTATCTCTAAGTTTTGAAATTCTAAAAGCTGAAATTCCATCTTCTTTTCTTACTTTATTTCCTTACTTTTCTAAATACTTATAACTTCTTTTTATCTCTAAGTTTTAGTAATTCTAAAAGCTGAAATTCCATCTTCTTTTCTTACTTTACTTCCTCACTTTTCTAAATACTTATAACTTCTTTTTATCTCTAAGTTTCAGTAATTCTAAAAGCTGAAATTCCATCTTCTTTTCTTACTTTATTTCATCACTTTTCTAAATACTTATAACTTCTTTTTATCTCTAAGTTTTAGTAATTCTAAAAGCTGAAATTCCATCTTCTTTTCTTACTTTACTTCATCACTTTTCTAAATATTTATAACTTCTTTTTATCTCTAAGTTTTAGTAATTCTAAAAGCTGAAATTCCATCTTCTTTTCTTACTTTACTTCCTCTCTTTTCTAAATACTTATAACTTCTTTTTATCTCTAAGTTTTAGTAACTCTAAAAGCTGAAATTCCATCTTCTTTTCTTACTTTACTTCATCGATTTTCTAAATACTTATAACTTCTTTTTATCTCTAAGTTTTAGTAACTCTGAAACAGTAATTCTTTCTCATCTCCTTACTTGTCTTCCTCACTTTTCTAAATACTTATAACTTCTTTTTATCTCTAAGTTTTGAAATTCTAAAAGCTGAAATTCCATCTTCTTTTCTTACTTTATTTCCTTACTTTTCTAAATACTTATAACTTCTTTTTATCTCTAAGTTTTAGTAATTCTAAAAGCTGAAATTCCATCTTCTTTTCTTACTTTACTTCCTCACTTTTCTAAATACTTATAACTTCTTTTTATCTCTAAGTTTCAGTAATTCTAAAAGCTGAAATTCCATCTTCTTTTCTTACTTTATTTCATCACTTTTCTAAATACTTATAACTTCTTTTAATCTCTAAGTTTTAGTAATTCTAAAAGCTGAAATTCCATCTTCTTTTCTTACTTTACTTCATCACTTTTCTAAATATTTATAACTTCTTTTTATCTCTAAGTTTTAGTAATTCTAAAAGCTGAAATTCCATCTTCTTTTCTTACTTTACTTCATCGATTTTCTAAATACTTATAACTTCTTTTTATCTCTAAGTTTTAGTAACTCTGAAACAGTAATTCTTTCTCATCTCCTTACTTGTCTTCCTCACTTTTCTAAATACTTATAACTTCTTTTTATCTCTAAGTTTTGAAATTCTAAAAGCTGAAATTCCATCTTCTTTTCTTACTTTATTTCCTTACTTTTCTAAATACTTATAACTTCTTTTTATCTCTAAGTTTTAGTAATTCTAAAAGCTGAAATTCCATCTTCTTTTCTTACTTTACTTCCTCACTTTTCTAAATACTTATAACTTCTTTTAATCTCTAAGTTTTAGTAATTCTAAAAGCTGAAATTCCATCTTCTTTTCTTACTTTACTTCATCACTTTTCTAAATATTTATAACTTCTTTTTATCTCTAAGTTTTAGTAATTCTAAAAGCTGAAATTCCATCTTCTTTTCTTACTTTACTTCCTCACTTTTCTAAATACTTATAACTTCTTTTTATCTCTAAGTTTCAGTAATTCTAAAAGCTGAAATTCCATCTTCTTTTCGTACTTTACTTCCTCACTTTTCTAAATACTTATAACTTCTTTTTATCTCTAAGTTTTAGTAATTCTAAAAGCTGAAATTCCATCTTCTTTTCTTACTTTACTTCCTCTCTTTTCTAAATACTTATAACTTCTTTTTATCTCTAAGTTTTAGTAATTCTAAAAGCTGAAATTCCATCTTCTTTTCGTACTTTACTTCTGCACTTTTCTAAATACTTATAACTTCTTTTTATCTCTAAGTTTTAGTAATTCTAAAAGCTGAAATTCCATCTTCTTTTCTTACTTTACTTCCTCTCTTTTCTAAATACTTATAACTTCTTTTTATCTCTAAGTTTTAGTAACTCTGAAAGCTGAAATTCCATCTTATTTTCTTACTTTACTTCCTCACTTTTCTAAATACTTATAACTTCTTTTTATCTCTAAGTTTTAGTAATTCTAAAAGCTGAAATTCCATCTTCTTTTCTTACTTTACTTCATCGATTTTCTAAATACTTATAACTTCTTTTTATCTCTAAGTTTTAGTAACTCTGAAACAGTAATTCTTTCTCATCTCCTTACTTGTCTTCCTCTCTTTTCTAAATACTTATAACTTCTTTTTATCTCTAAGTTTTAGTAATTCTAAAAGCTGAAATTCCATCTTCTTTTCTTACTTTACTTCATCACTTTTCTAAATACTTATAACTTCTTTTTATCTCTAAGTTTTAGTAATTCTAAAAGCTGAAATTCCATCTTCTTTTCGTACTTTACTTCCTCTCTTTTCTAAATACTTATAACTTCTTTTTATCTCTAAGTTTTAGTAATTCTAAAAGCTGAAATTCCATCTTCTTTTCTTACTTTACTTCCTCTCTTTTCTAAATACTTATAACTTCTTTTTATCTCTAAGTTTTAGTAATTCTAAAAGCTGAAATTCCATCTTCTTTTCTTACTTTACTTCCTCACTTTTCTAAATACTTATAACTTCTTTTTATCTCTAAGTTTTAGTAATTCTAAAAGCTGAAATTCCATCTTCTTTTCTTACTTTACTTCCTCACTTTTCACAATACTTATAACTTCTTTTTATCTCTAAGTTTTAGTAATTCTAAAAGCTGAAATTCCATCTTCTTTTCTTACTTTACTTCCTCTCTTTTCTAAATACTTATAACTTCTTTTTATCTCTAAGTTTTAGTAATTCTAAAAGCTGAAATTCCATCTTCTTTTCTTACTTTACTTCCTCACTTTTCTAAATACTTATAACTTCTTTTTATCTCTAAGTTTTAGTAACTCTAAAAGCTGAAATTCCATCTTCTTTTCTTACTTTACTTCCTCACTTTTCTAAATACTTATAACTTCTTTTTATCTCTAAGTTTTAGTAATTCTAAAAGCTGAAATTCCATCTTCTTTTCTTACTTTACTTCTGCACTTTTCTAAATACTTATAACTTCTTTTTATCTCTAAGTTTTAGTAATTCTAAAAGCTGAAATTCCATCTTCTTTTCTTACTTTACTTCATCGATTTTCTAAATACTTATAACTTCTTTTTATCTCTAAGTTTTAGTAATTCTAAAAGCTGAAATTCTTTCTCATCTCCTTACTTTACTTCCTCACTTTTCTAAATACTTATAACTTCTTTTTATCTCTAAGTTTTAGTAACTCTGAAACAGTAATTCTTTCTCATCTCCTTACTTGTCTTCCTCACTTTTCTAAATACTTATAACTTCTTTTTATCTCTAAGTTTTAGTAACTCTGAAACAGTAATTCTTTCTCATCTCCTTACTTGTCTTCCTCACTTTTCTAAATACTTATAACTTCTTTTTATCTCTAAGTTTTAGTAATTCTAAAAGCTGAAATTCCATCTTCTTTTCTTACTTTACTTCATCACTTTTCTAAATACTTATAACTTCTTTTTATCTCTAAGTTTTAGTAATTCTAAAAGCTGAAATTCCATCTTCTTTTCGTACTTTACTTCATCACTTTTCTAAATACTTATAACTTCTTTTTATCTCTAAGTTTTAGTAACTCTAAAAGCTGAAATTCCATCTTCTTTTCTTACTTTACTTCCTCACTTTTCTAAATACTTATAACTTCTTTTTATCTCTAAGTTTTAGTAATTCTAAAAGCTGAAATTCCATCTTCTTTTCTTACTTTACTTCTGCACTTTTCACAATACTTATAACTTCTTTTTATCTCTAAGTTTTAGTAATTCTAAAAGCTGAAATTCCATCTTCTTTTCTTACTTTACTTCCTCTCTTTTCTAAATACTTATAACTTCTTTTTATCTCTAAGTTTTAGTAACTCTGAAACAGTAATTCTTTCTCATCTTCTTTCTTGTCTTCCTCACTTTTCTAAATACTTATAACTTCTTTTTATCTCTAAGTTTTAGTAATTCTAAAAGCTGAAATTCCATCTTCTTTTCTTACTTTACTTCATCACTTTTCTAAATACTTATAACTTCTTTTTATCTCTAAGTTTTAGTAATTCTAAAAGCTGAAATTCCATCTTCTTTTCTTACTTTACTTCCTCTCTTTTCTAAATACTTATAACTTCTTTTTATCTCTAAGTTTTAGTAACTCTAAAAGCTGAAATTCCATCTTCTTTTCTTACTTTACTTCATCGATTTTCTAAATACTTATAACTTCTTTTTATCTCTAAGTTTTAGTAACTCTGAAACAGTAATTCTTTCTCATCTCCTTACTTGTCTTCCTCACTTTTCTAAATACTTATAACTTCTTTTTATCTCTAAGTTTTGAAATTCTAAAAGCTGAAATTCCATCTTCTTTTCTTACTTTATTTCCTTACTTTTCTAAATACTTATAACTTCTTTTTATCTCTAAGTTTTAGTAATTCTAAAAGCTGAAATTCCATCTTCTTTTCTTACTTTACTTCCTCACTTTTCTAAATACTTATAACTTCTTTTTATCTCTAAGTTTCAGTAATTCTAAAAGCTGAAATTCCATCTTCTTTTCTTACTTTATTTCATCACTTTTCTAAATACTTATAACTTCTTTTTATCTCTAAGTTTTAGTAATTCTAAAAGCTGAAATTCCATCTTCTTTTCTTACTTTACTTCATCACTTTTCTAAATATTTATAACTTCTTTTTATCTCTAAGTTTTAGTAATTCTAAAAGCTGAAATTCCATCTTCTTTTCTTACTTTACTTCCTCTCTTTTCTAAATACTTATAACTTCTTTTTATCTCTAAGTTTTAGTAACTCTAAAAGCTGAAATTCCATCTTCTTTTCTTACTTTACTTCATCGATTTTCTAAATACTTATAACTTCTTTTTATCTCTAAGTTTTAGTAACTCTGAAACAGTAATTCTTTCTCATCTCCTTACTTGTCTTCCTCACTTTTCTAAATACTTATAACTTCTTTTTATCTCTAAGTTTTGAAATTCTAAAAGCTGAAATTCCATCTTCTTTTCGTACTTTACTTCCTCTCTTTTCTAAATACTTATAACTTCTTTTTATCTCTAAGTTTTAGTAATTCTAAAAGCTGAAATTCCATCTTCTTTTCTTACTTTACTTCCTCACTTTTCTAAATACTTATAACTTCTTTTTATCTCTAAGTTTCAGTAATTCTAAAAGCTGAAATTCCATCTTCTTTTCTTACTTTATTTCATCACTTTTCTAAATACTTATAACTTCTTTTAATCTCTAAGTTTTAGTAATTCTAAAAGCTGAAATTCCATCTTCTTTTCTTACTTTACTTCATCACTTTTCTAAATATTTATAACTTCTTTTTATCTCTAAGTTTTAGTAATTCTAAAAGCTGAAATTCCATCTTCTTTTCTTACTTTACTTCATCGATTTTCTAAATACTTATAACTTCTTTTTATCTCTAAGTTTTAGTAACTCTGAAACAGTAATTCTTTCTCATCTCCTTACTTGTCTTCCTCTCTTTTCTAAATACTTATAACTTCTTTTTATCTCTAAGTTTTAGTAATTCTAAAAGCTGAAATTCCATCTTCTTTTCTTACTTTACTTCCTCACTTTTCTAAATACTTATAACTTCTTTTTATCTCTAAGTTTTAGTAATTCTAAAAGCTGAAATTCCATCTTCTTTTCTTACTTTACTTCATCACTTTTCTAAATACTTATAACTTCTTTTTATCTCTAAGTTTTAGTAATTCTAAAAGCTGAAATTCCATCTTCTTTTCTTACTTTACTTCCTCACTTTTCTAAATACTTATAACTTCTTTTTATCTCTAAGTTTTAGTAATTCTAAAAGCTGAAATTCCATCTTCTTTTCGTACTTTACTTCTGCACTTTTCTAAATACTTATAACTTCTTTTTATCTCTAAGTTTTAGTAATTCTAAAAGCTGAAATTCCATCTTCTTTTCTTACTTTACTTCATCACTTTTCTAAATACTTATAACTTCTTTTTATCTCTAAGTTTTAGTAATTCTAAAAGCTGAAATTCCATCTTCTTTTCTTACTTTACTTCCTCTCTTTTCTAAATACTTATAACTTCTTTTTATCTCTAAGTTTTAGTAACTCTAAAAGCTGAAATTCCATCTTCTTTTCTTACTTTACTTCATCACTTTTCTAAATACTTATAACTTCTTTTTATCTCTAAGTTTTAGTAACTCTGAAACAGTAATTCTTTCTCATCTTCTTACTTGTCTTCCTCACTTTTCTAAATACTTATAACTTCTTTTTATCTCTAAGTTTTGAAATTCTGAAAGCTGAAATTCCATCTTCTTTTCTTACTTTATTTCCTTACTTTTCTAAATACTTATAACTTCTTTTTATCTCTAAGTTTTAGTAATTCTAAAAGCTGAAATTCCATCTTCTTTTCTTACTTTACTTCCTCACTTTTCTAAATACTTATAACTTCTTTTTATCTCTAAGTTTTAGTAATTCTAAAAGCTGAAATTCCATCTTCTTTTCTTACTTTATTTCATCACTTTTCTAAATACTTATAACTTCTTTTAATCTCTAAGTTTTAGTAATTCTAAAAGCTGAAATTCCATCTTCTTTTCGTACTTTACTTCTGCACTTTTCTAAATACTTATAACTTCTTTTTATCTCTAAGTTTTAGTAACTCTAAAAGCTGAAATTCCATCTTCTTTTCTTACTTTACTTCATCGATTTTCTAAATACTTATAACTTCTTTTTATCTCTAAGTTTTAGTAACTCTGAAACAGTAATTCTTTCTCATCTCCTTACTTGTCTTCCTCTCTTTTCTAAATACTTATAACTTCTTTTTATCTCTAAGTTTTGAAATTCTAAAAGCTGAAATTCCATCTTCTTTTCTTACTTTACTTCCTCTCTTTTCTAAATACTTATAACTTCTTTTTATCTCTAAGTTTTAGTAATTCTAAAAGCTGAAATTCCATCTTCTTTTCTTACTTTACTTCCTCTCTTTTCTAAATACTTATAACTTCTTTTTATCTCTAAGTTTTAGTAACTCTAAAAGCTGAAATTCCATCTTCTTTTCTTACTTTACTTCATCACTTTTCTAAATACTTATAACTTCTTTTTATCTCTAAGTTTTAGTAACTCTGAAACAGTAATTCTTTCTCATCTCCTTACTTGTCTTCCTCACTTTTCTAAATACTTATAACTTCTTTTTATCTCTAAGTTTTGAAATTCTAAAAGCTGAAATTCCATCTTCTTTTCTTACTTTATTTCCTTACTTTTCTAAATACTTATAACTTCTTTTTATCTCTAAGTTTCAGTAATTCTAAAAGCTGAAATTCCATCTTCTTTTCTTACTTTACTTCCTCACTTTTCTAAATACTTATAACTTCTTTTTATCTCTAAGTTTTAGTAATTCTAAAAGCTGAAATTCCATCTTCTTTTCTTACTTTATTTCATCACTTTTCTAAATACTTATAACTTCTTTTTATCTCTAAGTTTTAGTAATTCTAAAAGCTGAAATTCCATCTTCTTTTCGTACTTTACTTCTGCACTTTTCTAAATACTTATAACTTCTTTTTATCTCTAAGTTTTAGTAATTCTAAAAGCTGAAATTCCATCTTCTTTTCTTACTTTACTTCATCACTTTTCTAAATACTTATAACTTCTTTTAATCTCTAAGTTTTAGTAATTCTAAAAGCTGAAATTCCATCTTCTTTTCGTACTTTACTTCTGCACTTTTCTAAATACTTATAACTTCTTTTTATCTCTAAGTTTTAGTAATTCTAAAAGCTGAAATTCCATCTTCTTTTCTTACTTTATTTCATCACTTTTCTAAATACTTATAACTTCTTTTAATCTCTAAGTTTTAGTAATTCTAAAAGCTGAAATTCCATCTTCTTTTCGTACTTTACTTCTGCACTTTTCTAAATACTTATAACTTCTTTTTATCTCTAAGTTTTAGTAACTCTAAAAGCTGAAATTCCATCTTCTTTTCTTACTTTACTTCATCGATTTTCTAAATACTTATAACTTCTTTTTATCTCTAAGTTTTAGTAACTCTGAAACAGTAATTCTTTCTCATCTCCTTACTTGTCTTCCTCTCTTTTCTAAATACTTATAACTTCTTTTTATCTCTAAGTTTTGAAATTCTAAAAGCTGAAATTCCATCTTCTTTTCTTACTTTACTTCCTCTCTTTTCTAAATACTTATAACTTCTTTTTATCTCTAAGTTTTAGTAATTCTAAAAGCTGAAATTCCATCTTCTTTTCTTACTTTACTTCCTCTCTTTTCTAAATACTTATAACTTCTTTTTATCTCTAAGTTTTAGTAACTCTAAAAGCTGAAATTCCATCTTCTTTTCTTACTTTACTTCATCACTTTTCTAAATACTTATAACTTCTTTTTATCTCTAAGTTTTAGTAACTCTGAAACAGTAATTCTTTCTCATCTCCTTACTTGTCTTCCTCACTTTTCTAAATACTTATAACTTCTTTTTATCTCTAAGTTTTGAAATTCTAAAAGCTGAAATTCCATCTTCTTTTCTTACTTTATTTCCTTACTTTTCTAAATACTTATAACTTCTTTTTATCTCTAAGTTTCAGTAATTCTAAAAGCTGAAATTCCATCTTCTTTTCTTACTTTACTTCCTCACTTTTCTAAATACTTATAACTTCTTTTTATCTCTAAGTTTTAGTAATTCTAAAAGCTGAAATTCCATCTTCTTTTCTTACTTTATTTCATCACTTTTCTAAATACTTATAACTTCTTTTTATCTCTAAGTTTTAGTAATTCTAAAAGCTGAAATTCCATCTTCTTTTCGTACTTTACTTCTGCACTTTTCTAAATACTTATAACTTCTTTTTATCTCTAAGTTTTAGTAATTCTAAAAGCTGAAATTCCATCTTCTTTTCTTACTTTACTTCATCACTTTTCTAAATACTTATAACTTCTTTTAATCTCTAAGTTTTAGTAATTCTAAAAGCTGAAATTCCATCTTCTTTTCGTACTTTACTTCTGCACTTTTCTAAATACTTATAACTTCTTTTTATCTCTAAGTTTTAGTAATTCTAAAAGCTGAAATTCCATCTTCTTTTCTTACTTTACTTCATCGATTTTCTAAATACTTATAACTTCTTTTTATCTCTAAGTTTTAGTAACTCTGAAACAGTAATTCTTTCTCATCTCCTTACTTGTCTTCCTCTCTTTTCTAAATACTTATAACTTCTTTTTATCTCTAAGTTTTAGTAATTCTAAAAGCTGAAATTCCATCTTCTTTTCTTACTTTACTTCCTCACTTTTCTAAATACTTATAACTTCTTTTTATCTCTAAGTTTTAGTAATTCTAAAAGCTGAAATTCCATCTTCTTTTCTTACTTTACTTCATCGATTTTCTAAATACTTATAACTTCTTTTTATCTCTAAGTTTTAGTAACTCTGAAACAGTAATTCCTTCTCATCTCCTTACTTTACTTCATCACTTTTCTAAATACTTATAACTTCTTTTTATCTCTAAGTTTCAGTAATTCTAAAAGCTGAAATTCCATCTTCTTTTCTTACTTTACTTCATCACTTTTCTAAATACTTATAACTTCTTTTTATCTCTAAGTTTTAGTAATTCTAAAAGCTGAAATTCCATCTTCTTTTCTTACTTTACTTCCTCTCTTTTCTAAATACTTATAACTTCTTTTTATCTCTAAGTTTTAGTAACTCTGAAACAGTAATTCTTTCTCATCTTCTTACTTGTCTTCCTCACTTTTCTAAATACTTATAACTTCTTTTTATCTCTAAGTTTTAGTAATTCTAAAAGCTGAAATTCCATCTTCTTTTCGTACTTTACTTCATCACTTTTCTAAATACTTATAACTTCTTTTTATCTCTAAGTTTTAGTAATTCTAAAAGCTGAAATTCCATCTTCTTTTCTTACTTTACTTCATCACTTTTCTAAATACTTATAACTTCTTTTTATCTCTAAGTTTTAGTAATTCTAAAAGCTGAAATTCCATCTTCTTTTCTTACTTTACTTCCTCTCTTTTCTAAATACTTATAACTTCTTTTTATCTATAAGTTTTAGTAACTCTAAAAGCTGAAATTCCATCTTCTTTTCTTACTTTACTTCCTCACTTTTCTAAATACTTATAACTTCTTTTTATCTCTAAGTTTTAGTAATTCTAAAAGCTGAAATTCCATCTTCTTTTCTTACTTTATTTCATCACTTTTCTAAATACTTATAACTTCTTTTAATCTCTAAGTTTTAGTAATTCTAAAAGCTGAAATTCCATCTTCTTTTCTTACTTTACTTCCTCACTTTTCTAAATACTTATAACTTCTTTTTATCTCTAAGTTTTAGTAATTCTAAAAGCTGAAATTCCATCTTCTTTTCGTACTTTACTTCTGCACTTTTCTAAATACTTATAACTTCTTTTTATCTCTAAGTTTTAGTAATTCTAAAAGCTGAAATTCCATCTTCTTTTCGTACTTTACTTCTGCACTTTTCTAAATACTTATAACTTCTTTTTATCTCTAAGTTTTAGTAATTCTAAAAGCTGAAATTCCATCTTCTTTTCGTACTTTACTTCCTCACTTTTCTAAATACTTATAACTTCTTTTTATCTCTAAGTTTTAGTAACTCTAAAAGCTGAAATTCCATCTTCTTTTCTTACTTTACTTCATCGATTTTCTAAATACTTATAACTTCTTTTTATCTCTAAGTTTTAGTAACTCTGAAACAGTAATTCCTTCTCATCTCCTTACTTTACTTCATCACTTTTCTAAATACTTATAACTTCTTTTTATCTCTAAGTTTCAGTAATTCTAAAAGCTGAAATTCCATCTTCTTTTCTTACTTTACTTCCTCTCTTTTCTAAATACTTATAACTTCTTTTTATCTCTAAGTTTTAGTAACTCTAAAAGCTGAAATTCCATCTTCTTTTCTTACTTTACTTCATCGATTTTCTAAATACTTATAACTTCTTTTTATCTCTAAGTTTTAGTAATTCTAAAAGCTGAAATTCCATCTTCTTTTCTTACTTTACTTCATCACTTTTCTAAATACTTATAACTTCTTTTTATCTCTAAGTTTTAGTAATTCTAAAAGCTGAAATTCCATCTTCTTTTCTTACTTTACTTCATCACTTTTCTAAATACTTATAACTTCTTTTTATCTCTAAGTTTTAGTAATTCTAAAAGCTGAAATTCCATCTTCTTTTCTTACTTTACTTCCTCTCTTTTCTAAATACTTATAACTTCTTTTTATCTCTAAGTTTTAGTAACTCTAAAAGCTGAAATTCCATCTTCTTTTCTTACTTTACTTCATCACTTTTCTAAATACTTATAACTTCTTTTTATCTCTAAGTTTTAGTAATTCTAAAAGCTGAAATTCCATCTTCTTTTCTTACTTTACTTCCTCTCTTTTCTAAATACTTATAACTTCTTTTTATCTCTAAGTTTTAGTAACTCTGAAACAGTAATTCTTTCTCATCTTCTTACTTGTCTTCCTCACTTTTCTAAATACTTATAACTTCTTTTTATCTCTAAGTTTTAGTAATTCTAAAAGCTGAAATTCCATCTTCTTTTCTTACTTTACTTCATCACTTTTCTAAATACTTATAACTTCTTTTTATCTCTAAGTTTTAGTAATTCTAAAAGCTGAAATTCCATCTTCTTTTCTTACTTTACTTCATCACTTTTCTAAATACTTATAACTTCTTTTTATCTCTAAGTTTTAGTAATTCTAAAAGCTGAAATTCCATCTTCTTTTCTTACTTTACTTCCTCTCTTTTCTAAATACTTATAACTTCTTTTTATCTCTAAGTTTTAGTAACTCTAAAAGCTGAAATTCCATCTTCTTTTCTTACTTTACTTCCTCACTTTTCTAAATACTTATAACTTCTTTTTATCTCTAAGTTTTAGTAATTCTAAAAGCTGAAATTCCATCTTCTTTTCGTACTTTACTTCATCACTTTTCTAAATACTTATAACTTCTTTTTATCTCTAAGTTTTAGTAACTCTGAAACAGTAATTCTTTCTCATCTCCTTACTTGTCTTCCTCTCTTTTCTAAATACTTATAACTTCTTTTTATCTCTAAGTTTTAGTAATTCTAAAAGCTGAAATTCCATCTTCTTTTCTTACTTTACTTCATCACTTTTCTAAATACTTATAACTTCTTTTTATCTCTAAGTTTTAGTAATTCTAAAAGCTGAAATTCCATCTTCTTTTCGTACTTTACTTCATCACTTTTCTAAATACTTATAACTTCTTTTTATCTCTAAGTTTTAGTAATTCTAAAAGCTGAAATTCCATCTTCTTTTCGTACTTTACTTCTGCACTTTTCTAAATACTTATAACTTCTTTTTATCTCTAAGTTTTAGTAACTCTAAAAGCTGAAATTCCATCTTCTTTTCGTACTTTACTTCCTCTCTTTTCTAAATACTTATAACTTCTTTTTATCTCTAAGTTTTAGTAACTCTAAAAGCTGAAATTCCATCTTCTTTTCTTACTTTACTTCCTCACTTTTCTAAATACTTATAACTTCTTTTTATCTCTAAGTTTTAGTAATTCTAAAAGCTGAAATTCCATCTTCTTTTCTTACTTTATTTCATCACTTTTCTAAATACTTATAACTTCTTTTAATCTCTAAGTTTTAGTAATTCTAAAAGCTGAAATTCCATCTTCTTTTCTTACTTTATTTCATCACTTTTCTAAATACTTATAACTTCTTTTTATCTCTAAGTTTTAGTAATTCTAAAAGCTGAAATTCCATCTTCTTTTCTTACTTTATTTCATCACTTTTCTAAATACTTATAACTTCTTTTTATCTCTAAGTTTTAGTAATTCTAAAAGCTGAAATTCCATCTTCTTTTCTTACTTTACTTCATCGATTTTCTAAATACTTATAACTTCTTTTTATCTCTAAGTTTTAGTAATTCTAAAAGCTGAAATTCCATCTTCTTTTCTTACTTTACTTCATCGATTTTCTAAATACTTATAACTTCTTTTTATCTCTAAGTTTTAGTAATTCTAAAAGCTGAAATTCCATCTTCTTTTCTTACTTTATTTCATCACTTTTCTAAATACTTATAACTTCTTTTTATCTCTAAGTTTTAGTAACTCTGAAACAGTAATTCTTTCTCATCTTCTTACTTGTCTTCCTCACTTTTCTAAATACTTATAACTTCTTTTTATCTCTAAGTTTTAGTAATTCTAAAAGCTGAAATTCCATCTTCTTTTCGTACTTTACTTCCTCACTTTTCTAAATACTTATAACTTCTTTTTATCTCTAAGTTTTAGTAACTCTAAAAGCTGAAATTCCATCTTCTTTTCTTACTTTACTTCATCGATTTTCTAAATACTTATAACTTCTTTTTATCTCTAAGTTTTAGTAACTCTGAAACAGTAATTCCTTCTCATCTCCTTACTTTACTTCATCACTTTTCTAAATACTTATAACTTCTTTTTATCTCTAAGTTTCAGTAATTCTAAAAGCTGAAATTCCATCTTCTTTTCGTACTTTACTTCATCACTTTTCTAAATACTTATAACTTCTTTTTATCTCTAAGTTTTAGTAATTCTAAAAGCTGAAATTCCATCTTCTTTTCGTACTTTACTTCATCACTTTTCTAAATACTTATAACTTCTTTTTATCTCTAAGTTTTAGTAATTCTAAAAGCTGAAATTCCATCTTCTTTTCTTACTTTACTTCCTCTCTTTTCTAAATACTTATAACTTCTTTTTATCTCTAAGTTTTAGTAACTCTGAAACAGTAATTCTTTCTCATCTTCTTACTTGTCTTCCTCACTTTTCTAAATACTTATAACTTCTTTTTATCTCTAAGTTTTAGTAATTCTAAAAGCTGAAATTCCATCTTCTTTTCTTACTTTACTTCATCACTTTTCTAAATACTTATAACTTCTTTTTATCTCTAAGTTTTAGTAATTCTAAAAGCTGAAATTCCATCTTCTTTTCTTACTTTACTTCATCACTTTTCTAAATACTTATAACTTCTTTTTATCTCTAAGTTTTAGTAATTCTAAAAGCTGAAATTCCATCTTCTTTTCTTACTTTACTTCCTCTCTTTTCTAAATACTTATAACTTCTTTTTATCTCTAAGTTTTAGTAACTCTAAAAGCTGAAATTCCATCTTCTTTTCTTACTTTACTTCATCACTTTTCTAAATACTTATAACTTCTTTTTATCTCTAAGTTTTAGTAATTCTAAAAGCTGAAATTCTTTCTCATCTCCTTACTTGTCTTCCTCTCTTTTCTAAATACTTATAACTTCTTTTTATCTCTAAGTTTTAGTAATTCTAAAAGCTGAAATTCCATCTTCTTTTCGTACTTTACTTCTGCACTTTTCTAAATACTTATAACTTCTTTTTATCTCTAAGTTTTAGTAATTCTAAAAGCTGAAATTCCATCTTCTTTTCTTACTTTACTTCATCGATTTTCTAAATACTTATAACTTCTTTTTATCTCTAAGTTTTAGTAACTCTGAAACAGTAATTCTTTCTCATCTCCTTACTTGTCTTCCTCTCTTTTCTAAATACTTATAACTTCTTTTTATCTCTAAGTTTTAGTAATTCTAAAAGCTGAAATTCCATCTTCTTTTCTTACTTTACTTCCTCACTTTTCTAAATACTTATAACTTCTTTTTATCTCTAAGTTTTAGTAACTCTAAAAGCTGAAATTCCATCTTCTTTTCTTACTTTACTTCATCACTTTTCTAAATACTTATAACTTCTTTTTATCTCTAAGTTTTAGTAATTCTAAAAGCTGAAATTCCATCTTCTTTTCGTACTTTACTTCCTCACTTTTCTAAATACTTATAACTTCTTTTTATCTCTAAGTTTTAGTAACTCTAAAAGCTGAAATTCCATCTTCTTTTCTTACTTTACTTCATCGATTTTCTAAATACTTATAACTTCTTTTTATCTCTAAGTTTTAGTAACTCTGAAACAGTAATTCCTTCTCATCTCCTTACTTTACTTCATCACTTTTCTAAATACTTATAACTTCTTTTTATCTCTAAGTTTCAGTAATTCTAAAAGCTGAAATTCCATCTTCTTTTCTTACTTTATTTCATCACTTTTCTAAATACTTATAACTTCTTTTTATCTCTAAGTTTTAGTAATTCTAAAAGCTGAAATTCCATCTTCTTTTCGTACTTTACTTCATCACTTTTCTAAATACTTATAACTTCTTTTTATCTCTAAGTTTTAGTAATTCTAAAAGCTGAAATTCCATCTTCTTTTCTTACTTTACTTCCTCTCTTTTCTAAATACTTATAACTTCTTTTTATCTCTAAGTTTTAGTAACTCTGAAACAGTAATTCTTTCTCATCTTCTTACTTGTCTACCTCACTTTTCTAAATACTTATAACTTCTTTTTATCTCTAAGTTTTAGTAATTCTAAAAGCTGAAATTCCATCTTCTTTTCTTACTTTACTTCATCACTTTTCTAAATACTTATAACTTCTTTTTATCTCTAAGTTTTAGTAATTCTAAAAGCTGAAATTCCATCTTCTTTTTTTACTTTACTTCCTCTCTTTTCTAAATACTTATAACTTCTTTTTATCTCTAAGTTTTAGTAACTCTAAAAGCTGAAATTCCATCTTCTTTTCTTACTTTACTTCATCACTTTTCTAAATACTTATAACTTCTTTTTATCTCTAAGTTTTAGTAATTCTAAAAGCTGAAATTCCATCTTCTTTTCGTACTTTATTTCATCACTTTTCTAAATACTTATAACTTCTTTTTATCTCTAAGTTTTAGTAATTCTAAAAGCTGAAATTCCATCTTCTTTTCTTACTTTACTTCATCACTTTTCTAAATACTTATAACTTCTTTTTATCTCTAAGTTTTAGTAACTCTGAAACAGTAATTCTTTCTCATCTCCTTACTTGTCTTCCTCACTTTTCTAAATACTTATAACTTCTTTTTATCTCTAAGTTTTGGTAACTCTGAAACAGTAATTCTTTCTCATCTCCTTACTTGTCTTCCTCACTTTTCTAAATACTTATAACTTCTTTTTATCTCTAAGTTTTAGTAACTCTGAAACGGTAATACTTTCTCATCTCCTTACTTGTCTTCCTCACTTTTCTAAATACTTATAACTTCTTTTTATCTCTAAGTTTTAGTAACTCTGAAACAGTAATTCTTTCTCATCTCTTTACTTGTCTTCCTCACTTTTCTAAATACTTATAACTTCTTTTTATCTCTAAGTTTTAGTAATTCTAAAAGCTGAAATTCTTTCTCATCTCCTTACTTTACTTCCTCACTTTTCTAAATACTTATAACTTCTTTTTATCTCTAAGTTTTAGTAATTCTAAAAGCTGAAATTCTTTCTCATCTCCTTACTTGTCTTCCTCACTTTTCTAAATACTTATAACTTCTTTTTATCTCTAAGTTTTAGTAACTCTGAAACAGTAATTCCATCTTCTTTTCTTACTTTACTTCATCACTTTTCTAAATACTTATAACTTCTTTTTATCTCTAAGTTTTAGTAACTCTGAAACGGTAATTCCATCTTCTTTTCTTACTTTACTTCATCACTTTTCTAAATACTTATAACTTCTTTTTATCTCTAAGTTTTAGTAATTCTAAAAGCTGAAATTCCATCTTCTTTTCTTACTTTACTTCATCACTTTTCTAAATACTTATAACTTCTTTTTATCTCTAAGTTTTAGTAATTCTAAAAGCTGAAATTCCATCTTCTTTTTTTACTTTACTTCCTCTTTTTTCTAAATACTTATAACTTCTTTTTATCTCTAAGTTTTAGTAATTCTAAAAGCTGAAATTCCATCTTCTTTTCTTACTTTACTTCATCACTTTTCTAAATACTTATAACTTCTTTTTATCTCTAAGTTTTAGTAACTCTGAAACGGTAATTCCATCTTCTTTTCTTACTTTACTTCATCACTTTTCTAAATACTTATAACTTCTTTTTATCTCTAAGTTTTAGTAATTCTAAAAGCTGAAATTCCATCTTCTTTTTTTACTTTACTTCCTCTCTTTTCTAAATACTTATAACTTCTTGTTATCTCTAAGTTTTAGTAATTCTAAAAGCTGAAATTCCATCTTCTTTTCTTACTTTACTTCATCACTTTTCTAAATACTTATAACTTCTTTTTATCTCTAAGTTTTAGTAACTCTGAAACAGTAATTCCATCTTCTTTTCTTACTTTACTTCATCACTTTTCTAAATACTTATAACTTCTTTTTATCTCTAAGTTTTAGTAATTCTAAAAGCTGAAATTCCATCTTCTTTTCTTACTTTACTTCATCACTTTTCTAAATACTTATAACTTCTTTTTATCTCTAAGTTTTAGTAATTCTAAAAGCTGAAATTCCATCTTCTTTTCGTACTTTACTTCATCACTTTTCTAAATACTTATAACTTCTTTTTATCTCTAAGTTTTAGTAATTCTAAAAGCTGAAATTCCATCTTCTTTTCGTACTTTACTTCTGCACTTTTCTAAATACTTATAACTTCTTTTTATCTCTAAGTTTTAGTAACTCTGAAACAGTAATTCCATCTTCTTTTCTTACTTTACTTCATCACTTTTCTAAATACTTATAACTTCTTTTTATCTCTAAGTTTTAGTAACTCTGAAACGGTAATTCCATCTTCTTTTCTTACTTTACTTCATCACTTTTCTAAATACTTATAACTTCTTTTTATCTCTAAGTTTTAGTAATTCTAAAAGCTGAAATTCCATCTTCTTTTCGTACTTTACTTCATCACTTTTCTAAATACTTATAACTTCTTTTTATCTCTAAGTTTTAGTAATTCTAAAAGCTGAAATTCCATCTTCTTTTCTTACTTTACTTCATCACTTTTCTAAATACTTATAACTTCTTTTTATCTCTAAGTTTTAGTAATTCTAAAAGCTGAAATTCCATCTTCTTTTCGTACTTTACTTCTGCACTTTTCTAAATACTTATAACTTCTTTTTATCTCTAAGTTTTAGTAACTCTGAAACAGTAATTCCATCTTCTTTTCTTACTTTACTTCATCACTTTTCTAAATACTTATAACTTCTTTTTATCTCTAAGTTTTAGTAATTCTAAAAGCTGAAATTCCATCTTCTTTTCTTACTTTACTTCATCACTTTTCTAAATACTTATAACTTCTTTTTATCTCTAAGTTTTAGTAATTCTAAAAGCTGAAATTCCATCTTCTTTTCGTACTTTACTTCATCACTTTTCTAAATACTTATAACTTCTTTTTATCTCTAAGTTTTAGTAATTCTAAAAGCTGAAATTCCATCTTCTTTTCTTACTTTACTTCCTCTCTTTTCTAAATACTTATAACTTCTTTTTATCTCTAAGTTTTAGTAACTCTGAAACAGTAATTCTTTCTCATCTCCTTACTTGTCTTCCTCACTTTTCTAAATACTTATAACTTCTTTTTATCTCTAAGTTTTAGTAATTCTAAAAGCTGAAATTCCATCTTCTTTTTTTACTTTACTTCCTCTCTTTTCTAAATACTTATAACTTCTTTTTATCTCTAAGTTTTAGTAATTCTAAAAGCTGAAATTCCATCTTCTTTTCTTACTTTACTTCCTCTCTTTTCTAAATACTTATAACTTCTTTTTATCTCTAAGTTTTAGTAATTCTAAAAGCTGAAATTCCATCTTCTTTTCTTACTTTATTTCATCACTTTTCTAAATACTTATAACTTCTTTTTATCTCTAAGTTTTAGTAATTCTAAAAGCTGAAATTCCATCTTCTTTTCTTACTTTATTTCATCACTTTTCTAAATACTTATAACTTCTTTTTATCTCTAAGTTTTAGTAATTCTAAAAGCTGAAATTCCATCTTCTTTTCTTACTTTACTTCCTCTCTTTTCTAAATACTTATAACTTCTTTTTATCTCTAAGTTTTAGTAACTCTGAAACAGTAATTCTTTCTCATCTCCTTACTTGTCTTCCTCACTTTTCTAAATACTTATAACTTCTTTTTATCTCTAAGTTTTAGTAATTCTAAAAGCTGAAATTCCATCTTCTTTTCTTACTTTACTTCCTCACTTTTCTAAATACTTATAACTTCTTTTTATCTCTAAGTTTTAGTAATTCTAAAAGCTGAAATTCCATCTTCTTTTCTTACTTTACTTCATCACTTTTCTAAATACTTATAACTTCTTTTTATCTCTAAGTTTTAGTAACTCTGAAACAGTAATTCCTTCTCATCTCCTTACTTTACTTCATCACTTTTCTAAATACTTATAACTTCTTTTTATCTCTAAGTTTCAGTAATTCTAAAAGCTGAAATTCCATCTTCTTTTCTTACTTTACTTCCTCTCTTTTCTAAATACTTATAACTTCTTTTTATCTCTAAGTTTTAGTAATTCTAAAAGCTGAAATTCCATCTTCTTTTCGTACTTTACTTCATCACTTTTCTAAATACTTATAACTTCTTTTTATCTCTAAGTTTTAGTAATTCTAAAAGCTGAAATTCCATCTTCTTTTCTTACTTTACTTCATCACTTTTCTAAATACTTATAACTTCTTTTTATCTCTAAGTTTTAGTAACTCTGAAACAGTAATTCCTTCTCATCTCCTTACTTTACTTCATCACTTTTCTAAATACTTATAACTTCTTTTTATCTCTAAGTTTCAGTAATTCTAAAAGCTGAAATTCCATCTTCTTTTCTTACTTTACTTCCTCTCTTTTCTAAATACTTATAACTTCTTTTTATCTCTAAGTTTTAGTAATTCTAAAAGCTGAAATTCCATCTTCTTTTCTTACTTTACTTCATCACTTTTCTAAATACTTATAACTTCTTTTTATCTCTAAGTTTTAGTAATTCTAAAAGCTGAAATTCCATCTTCTTTTCTTACTTTACTTCATCACTTTTCTAAATACTTATAACTTCTTTTTATCTCTAAGTTTTAGTAACTCTGAAACAGTAATTCTTTCTCATCTCCTTACTTGTCTTCCTCACTTTTCTAAATACTTATAACTTCTTTTTATCTCTAAGTTTTAGTAATTCTAAAAGCTGAAATTCCATCTTCTTTTCTTACTTTACTTCCTCTCTTTTCTAAATACTTATAACTTCTTTTTATCTCTAAGTTTTAGTAATTCTAAAAGCTGAAATTCCATCTTCTTTTCTTACTTTACTTCATCACTTTTCTAAATACTTATAACTTCTTTTTATCTCTAAGTTTTAGTAATTCTAAAAGCTGAAATTCCATCTTCTTTTCGTACTTTACTTCCTCACTTTTCTAAATACTTATAACTTCTTTTTATCTCTAAGTTTTAGTAATTCTAAAAGCTGAAATTCCATCTTCTTTTCGTACTTTACTTCTGCACTTTTCTAAATACTTATAACTTCTTTTTATCTCTAAGTTTTAGTAACTCTGAAACAGTAATTCCATCTTCTTTTCTTACTTTACTTCATCACTTTTCTAAATACTTATAACTTCTTTTTATCTCTAAGTTTTAGTAATTCTAAAAGCTGAAATTCCATCTTCTTTTCTTACTTTACTTCCTCTCTTTTCTAAATACTTATAACTTCTTTTTATCTCTAAGTTTTAGTAATTCTAAAAGCTGAAATTCCATCTTCTTTTCTTACTTTACTTCATCACTTTTCTAAATACTTATAACTTCTTTTTATCTCTAAGTTTTAGTAATTCTAAAAGCTGAAATTCCATCTTCTTTTCTTACTTTACTTCATCACTTTTCTAAATACTTATAACTTCTTTTTATCTCTAAGTTTTAGTAATTCTAAAAGCTGAAATTCCATCTTCTTTTCGTACTTTACTTCTGCACTTTTCTAAATACTTATAACTTCTTTTTATCTCTAAGTTTTAGTAACTCTGAAACAGTAATTCCATCTTCTTTTCTTACTTTACTTCATCACTTTTCTAAATACTTATAACTTCTTTTTATCTCTAAGTTTTAGTAATTCTAAAAGCTGAAATTCCATCTTCTTTTCTTACTTTACTTCCTCTCTTTTCTAAATACTTATAACTTCTTTTTATCTCTAAGTTTTAGTAATTCTAAAAGCTGAAATTCCATCTTCTTTTCTTACTTTACTTCATCACTTTTCTAAATACTTATAACTTCTTTTTATCTCTAAGTTTTAGTAATTCTAAAAGCTGAAATTCCATCTTCTTTTCTTACTTTACTTCATCACTTTTCTAAATACTTATAACTTCTTTTTATCTCTAAGTTTTAGTAACTCTGAAACAGTAATTCCATCTTCTTTTCTTACTTTACTTCATCACTTTTCTAAATACTTATAACTTCTTTTTATCTCTAAGTTTTAGTAATTCTAAAAGCTGAAATTCCATCTTCTTTTCTTACTTTACTTCATCACTTTTCTAAATACTTATAACTTCTTTTTATCTCTAAGTTTTAGTAATTCTAAAAGCTGAAATTCCATCTTCTTTTCGTACTTTACTTCATCACTTTTCTAAATACTTATAACTTCTTTTTATCTCTAAGTTTTAGTAATTCTAAAAGCTGAAATTCCATCTTCTTTTCTTACTTTACTTCATCACTTTTCTAAATACTTATAACTTCTTTTTATCTCTAAGTTTTAGTAATTCTAAAAGCTGAAATTCCATCTTCTTTTCGTACTTTACTTCATCACTTTTCTAAATACTTATAACTTCTTTTTATCTCTAAGTTTTAGTAACTCTGAAACGGTAATACTTTCTCATCTCCTTACTTGTCTTCCTCACTTTTCTAAATACTTATAACTTCTTTTTATCTCTAAGTTTTAGTAATTCTAAAAGCTGAAATTCCATCTTCTTTTCTTACTTTACTTCCTCTCTTTTCTAAATACTTATAACTTCTTTTTATCTCTAAGTTTTAGTAACTCTAAAAGCTGAAATTCCATCTTCTTTTCTTACTTTACTTCATCACTTTTCTAAATACTTATAACTTCTTTTTATCTCTAAGTTTTAGTAACTCTGAAACAGTAATTCCATCTTCTTTTCTTACTTTACTTCATCACTTTTCTAAATACTTATAACTTCTTTTTATCTCTAAGTTTTAGTAATTCTAAAAGCTGAAATTCCATCTTCTTTTTTTACTTTACTTCCTCTCTTTTCTAAATACTTATAACTTCTTGTTATCTCTAAGTTTTAGTAACTCTAAAAGCTGAAATTCCATCTTCTTTTCTTACTTTACTTCATCACTTTTCTAAATACTTATAACTTCTTTTTATCTCTAAGTTTTAGTAACTCTGAAACGGTAATTCCATCTTCTTTTCTTACTTTACTTCATCACTTTTCTAAATACTTATAACTTCTTTTTATCTCTAAGTTTTAGTAATTCTAAAAGCTGAAATTCCATCTTCTTTTCGTACTTTACTTCATCACTTTTCTAAATACTTATAACTTCTTTTTATCTCTAAGTTTTAGTAACTCTGAAACGGTAATACTTTCTCATCTCCTTACTTGTCTTCCTCACTTTTCTAAATACTTATAACTTCTTTTTATCTCTAAGTTTTAGTAATTCTAAAAGCTGAAATTCCATCTTCTTTTCTTACTTTACTTCCTCTCTTTTCTAAATACTTATAACTTCTTTTTTCTCTAAGTTTTAGTAACTCTGAAACGGTAATACTTTCTCATCTCCTTACTTGTCTTCCTCACTTTTCTAAATACTTATAACTTCTTTTTATCTCTAAGTTTTAGTAATTCTAAAAGCTGAAATTCCATCTTCTTTTTTTACTTTACTTCCTCTCTTTTCTAAATACTTATAACTTCTTTTTATCTCTAAGTTTTAGTAATTCTAAAAGCTGAAATTCCATCTTCTTTTCTTACTTTACTTCATCACTTTTCTAAATACTTATAACTTCTTTTTATCTCTAAGTTTTAGTAATTCTAAAAGCTGAAATTCCATCTTCTTTTCGTACTTTACTTCATCACTTTTCTAAATACTTATAACTTCTTTTTATCTCTAAGTTTTAGTAATTCTAAAAGCTGAAATTCCATCTTCTTTTCTTACTTTACTTCCTCTCTTTTCTAAATACTTATAACTTCTTTTTATCTCTAAGTTTTAGTAACTCTGAAACAGTAATTCTTTCTCATCTCCTTACTTGTCTTCCTCACTTTTCTAAATACTTATAACTTCTTTTTATCTCTAAGTTTTAGTAATTCTAAAAGCTGAAATTCCATCTTCTTTTCTTACTTTACTTCATCACTTTTCTAAATACTTATAACTTCTTTTTATCTCTAAGTTTTAGTAACTCTGAAACGGTAATTCCATCTTCTTTTCTTACTTTACTTCATCACTTTTCTAAATACTTATAACTTCTTTTTATCTCTAAGTTTTAGTAATTCTAAAAGCTGAAATTCCATCTTCTTTTCGTACTTTACTTCATCACTTTTCTAAATACTTATAACTTCTTTTTATCTCTAAGTTTTAGTAATTCTAAAAGCTGAAATTCCATCTTCTTTTCTTACTTTACTTCCTCTCTTTTCTAAATACTTATAACTTCTTTTTATCTCTAAGTTTTAGTAACTCTGAAACAGTAATTCTTTCTCATCTCTTTACTTGTCTTCATCACTTTTCTAAATACTTATAACTTCTTTTTATCTCTAAGTTTTAGTAATTCTAAAAGCTGAAATTCCATCTTCTTTTCTTACTTTACTTCATCACTTTTCTAAATACTTATAACTTCTTTTTATCTCTAAGTTTTAGTAACTCTGAAACGGTAATTCCATCTTCTTTTCTTACTTTACTTCATCACTTTTCTAAATACTTATAACTTCTTTTTATCTCTAAGTTTTAGTAATTCTAAAAGCTGAAATTCCATCTTCTTTTCTTACTTTACTTCATCGATTTTCTAAATACTTATAACTTCTTTTTATCTCTAAGTTTTAGTAACTCTGAAACGGTAATACTTTCTCATCTCCTTACTTGTCTTCCTCACTTTTCTAAATACTTATAACTTCTTTTTATCTCTAAGTTTTAGTAATTCTAAAAGCTGAAATTCCATCTTCTTTTCTTACTTTACTTCATCGATTTTCTAAATACTTATAACTTCTTTTTATCTCTAAGTTTTAGTAATTCTAAAAGCTGAAATTCCATCTTCTTTTCTTACTTTACTTCCTCTCTTTTCTAAATACTTATAACTTCTTTTTATCTCTAAGTTTTAGTAATTCTAAAAGCTGAAATTCCATCTTCTTTTCTTACTTTACTTCCTCTCTTTTCTAAATACTTATAACTTCTTTTTATCTCTAAGTTTTAGTAACTCTGAAACGGTAATACTTTCTCATCTCCTTACTTGTCTTCCTCACTTTTCTAAATACTTATAACTTCTTTTTATCTCTAAGTTTTAGTAACTCTGAAACAGTAATTCTTTCTCATCTCCTTACTTGTCTTCCTCTCTTTTCTAAATACTTATAACTTCTTTTTATCTCTAAGTTTTAGTAACTCTGAAACAGTAATTCTTTCTCATCTCCTTACTTGTCTTCCTCACTTTTCTAAATACTTATAACTTCTTTTTATCTCTAAGTTTTAGTAATTCTAAAAGCTGAAATTCCATCTTCTTTTCTTACTTTACTTCCTCTCTTTTCTAAATACTTATAACTTCTTTTTATCTCTAAGTTTTAGTAATTCTAAAAGCTGAAATTCCATCTTCTTTTCTTACTTTACTTCATCACTTTTCTAAATACTTATAACTTCTTTTTATCTCTAAGTTTTAGTAATTCTAAAAGCTGAAATTCCATCTTCTTTTCGTACTTTACTTCCTCACTTTTCTAAATACTTATAACTTCTTTTTATCTCTAAGTTTTAGTAATTCTAAAAGCTGAAATTCCATCTTCTTTTCGTACTTTACTTCTGCACTTTTCTAAATACTTATAACTTCTTTTTATCTCTAAGTTTTAGTAACTCTGAAACAGTAATTCCATCTTCTTTTCTTACTTTACTTCATCACTTTTCTAAATACTTATAACTTCTTTTTATCTCTAAGTTTTAGTAATTCTAAAAGCTGAAATTCCATCTTCTTTTCTTACTTTACTTCCTCTCTTTTCTAAATACTTATAACTTCTTTTTATCTCTAAGTTTTAGTAATTCTAAAAGCTGAAATTCCATCTTCTTTTCTTACTTTACTTCCTCTCTTTTCTAAATACTTATAACTTCTTTTTATCTCTAAGTTTTAGTAATTCTAAAAGCTGAAATTCCATCTTCTTTTCTTACTTTACTTCCTCTCTTTTCTAAATACTTATAACTTCTTTTTATCTCTAAGTTTTAGTAACTCTGAAACGGTAATACTTTCTCATCTCCTTACTTGTCTTCCTCACTTTTCTAAATACTTATAACTTCTTTTTATCTCTAAGTTTTAGTAACTCTGAAACAGTAATTCTTTCTCATCTCCTTACTTTACTTCCTCACTTTTCTAAATACTTATAACTTCTTTTTATCTCTAAGTTTTAGTAACTCTGAAACAGTAATTCTTTCTCATCTCCTTACTTGTCTTCCTCACTTTTCTAAATACTTATAACTTCTTTTTATCTCTAAGTTTTAGTAATTCTAAAAGCTGAAATTCCATCTTCTTTTTTTACTTTACTTCCTCTCTTTTCTAAATACTTATAACTTCTTTTTATCTCTAAGTTTTAGTAATTCTGAAACAGTAATTCCATCTTCTTTTCTTACTTTACTTCATCACTTTTCTAAATACTTATAACTTCTTTTTATCTCTAAGTTTTAGTAATTCTAAAAGCTGAAATTCCATCTTCTTTTCTTACTTTACTTCATCACTTTTCTAAATACTTATAACTTCTTTTTATCTCTAAGTTTTAGTAATTCTAAAAGCTGAAATTCCATCTTCTTTTCGTACTTTACTTCATCACTTTTCTAAATACTTATAACTTCTTTTTATCTCTAAGTTTTAGTAATTCTAAAAGCTGAAATTCCATCTTCTTTTCTTACTTTACTTCATCACTTTTCTAAATACTTATAACTTCTTTTTATCTCTAAGTTTTAGTAATTCTAAAAGCTGAAATTCCATCTTCTTTTCTTACTTTACTTCATCACTTTTCTAAATACTTATAACTTCTTTTTATCTCTAAGTTTTAGTAACTCTGAAACAGTAATTCCATCTTCTTTTCTTACTTTACTTCATCACTTTTCTAAATACTTATAACTTCTTTTTATCTCTAAGTTTTAGTAATTCTAAAAGCTGAAATTCCATCTTCTTTTCTTACTTTACTTCATCACTTTTCTAAATACTTATAACTTCTTTTTATCTCTAAGTTTTAGTAATTCTAAAAGCTGAAATTCCATCTTCTTTTCGTACTTTACTTCATCACTTTTCTAAATACTTATAACTTCTTTTTATCTCTAAGTTTTAGTAATTCTAAAAGCTGAAATTCCATCTTCTTTTCTTACTTTACTTCATCACTTTTCTAAATACTTATAACTTCTTTTTATCTCTAAGTTTTAGTAATTCTAAAAGCTGAAATTCCATCTTCTTTTCGTACTTTACTTCATCACTTTTCTAAATACTTATAACTTCTTTTTATCTCTAAGTTTTAGTAACTCTGAAACGGTAATACTTTCTCATCTCCTTACTTGTCTTCCTCACTTTTCTAAATACTTATAACTTCTTTTTATCTCTAAGTTTTAGTAATTCTAAAAGCTGAAATTCCATCTTCTTTTCTTACTTTACTTCCTCTCTTTTCTAAATACTTATAACTTCTTTTTATCTCTAAGTTTTAGTAACTCTAAAAGCTGAAATTCCATCTTCTTTTCTTACTTTACTTCATCACTTTTCTAAATACTTATAACTTCTTTTTATCTCTAAGTTTTAGTAACTCTGAAACAGTAATTCCATCTTCTTTTCTTACTTTACTTCATCACTTTTCTAAATACTTATAACTTCTTTTTATCTCTAAGTTTTAGTAATTCTAAAAGCTGAAATTCCATCTTCTTTTTTTACTTTACTTCCTCTCTTTTCTAAATACTTATAACTTCTTGTTATCTCTAAGTTTTAGTAACTCTAAAAGCTGAAATTCCATCTTCTTTTCTTACTTTACTTCATCACTTTTCTAAATACTTATAACTTCTTTTTATCTCTAAGTTTTAGTAACTCTGAAACGGTAATTCCATCTTCTTTTCTTACTTTACTTCATCACTTTTCTAAATACTTATAACTTCTTTTTATCTCTAAGTTTTAGTAATTCTAAAAGCTGAAATTCCATCTTCTTTTCGTACTTTACTTCATCACTTTTCTAAATACTTATAACTTCTTTTTATCTCTAAGTTTTAGTAACTCTGAAACGGTAATACTTTCTCATCTCCTTACTTGTCTTCCTCACTTTTCTAAATACTTATAACTTCTTTTTATCTCTAAGTTTTAGTAATTCTAAAAGCTGAAATTCCATCTTCTTTTCTTACTTTACTTCCTCTCTTTTCTAAATACTTATAACTTCTTTTTTCTCTAAGTTTTAGTAACTCTGAAACGGTAATACTTTCTCATCTCCTTACTTGTCTTCCTCACTTTTCTAAATACTTATAACTTCTTTTTATCTCTAAGTTTTAGTAATTCTAAAAGCTGAAATTCCATCTTCTTTTTTTACTTTACTTCCTCTCTTTTCTAAATACTTATAACTTCTTTTTATCTCTAAGTTTTAGTAATTCTAAAAGCTGAAATTCCATCTTCTTTTCTTACTTTACTTCATCACTTTTCTAAATACTTATAACTTCTTTTTATCTCTAAGTTTTAGTAATTCTAAAAGCTGAAATTCCATCTTCTTTTCGTACTTTACTTCATCACTTTTCTAAATACTTATAACTTCTTTTTATCTCTAAGTTTTAGTAATTCTAAAAGCTGAAATTCCATCTTCTTTTCTTACTTTACTTCCTCTCTTTTCTAAATACTTATAACTTCTTTTTATCTCTAAGTTTTAGTAACTCTGAAACAGTAATTCTTTCTCATCTCCTTACTTGTCTTCCTCACTTTTCTAAATACTTATAACTTCTTTTTATCTCTAAGTTTTAGTAATTCTAAAAGCTGAAATTCCATCTTCTTTTCTTACTTTACTTCATCACTTTTCTAAATACTTATAACTTCTTTTTATCTCTAAGTTTTAGTAACTCTGAAACGGTAATTCCATCTTCTTTTCTTACTTTACTTCATCACTTTTCTAAATACTTATAACTTCTTTTTATCTCTAAGTTTTAGTAATTCTAAAAGCTGAAATTCCATCTTCTTTTCGTACTTTACTTCATCACTTTTCTAAATACTTATAACTTCTTTTTATCTCTAAGTTTTAGTAATTCTAAAAGCTGAAATTCCATCTTCTTTTCTTACTTTACTTCCTCTCTTTTCTAAATACTTATAACTTCTTTTTATCTCTAAGTTTTAGTAACTCTGAAACAGTAATTCTTTCTCATCTCTTTACTTGTCTTCATCACTTTTCTAAATACTTATAACTTCTTTTTATCTCTAAGTTTTAGTAATTCTAAAAGCTGAAATTCCATCTTCTTTTCTTACTTTACTTCATCACTTTTCTAAATACTTATAACTTCTTTTTATCTCTAAGTTTTAGTAACTCTGAAACGGTAATTCCATCTTCTTTTCTTACTTTACTTCATCACTTTTCTAAATACTTATAACTTCTTTTTATCTCTAAGTTTTAGTAATTCTAAAAGCTGAAATTCCATCTTCTTTTCTTACTTTACTTCATCGATTTTCTAAATACTTATAACTTCTTTTTATCTCTAAGTTTTAGTAACTCTGAAACGGTAATACTTTCTCATCTCCTTACTTGTCTTCCTCACTTTTCTAAATACTTATAACTTCTTTTTATCTCTAAGTTTTAGTAATTCTAAAAGCTGAAATTCCATCTTCTTTTCTTACTTTACTTCATCGATTTTCTAAATACTTATAACTTCTTTTTATCTCTAAGTTTTAGTAATTCTAAAAGCTGAAATTCCATCTTCTTTTCTTACTTTACTTCCTCTCTTTTCTAAATACTTATAACTTCTTTTTATCTCTAAGTTTTAGTAATTCTAAAAGCTGAAATTCCATCTTCTTTTCTTACTTTACTTCCTCTCTTTTCTAAATACTTATAACTTCTTTTTATCTCTAAGTTTTAGTAACTCTGAAACGGTAATACTTTCTCATCTCCTTACTTGTCTTCCTCACTTTTCTAAATACTTATAACTTCTTTTTATCTCTAAGTTTTAGTAACTCTGAAACAGTAATTCTTTCTCATCTCCTTACTTTACTTCCTCACTTTTCTAAATACTTATAACTTCTTTTTATCTCTAAGTTTTAGTAACTCTGAAACAGTAATTCTTTCTCATCTCCTTACTTGTCTTCCTCACTTTTCTAAATACTTATAACTTCTTTTTATCTCTAAGTTTTAGTAATTCTAAAAGCTGAAATTCCATCTTCTTTTTTTACTTTACTTCCTCTCTTTTCTAAATACTTATAACTTCTTTTTATCTCTAAGTTTTAGTAATTCTAAAAGCTGAAATTCCATCTTCTTTTCTTACTTTACTTCATCACTTTTCTAAATACTTATAACTTCTTTTTATCTCTAAGTTTTAGTAATTCTAAAAGCTGAAATTCCATCTTCTTTTCGTACTTTACTTCATCACTTTTCTAAATACTTATAACTTCTTTTTATCTCTAAGTTTTAGTAATTCTAAAAGCTGAAATTCCATCTTCTTTTCTTACTTTACTTCCTCTCTTTTCTAAATACTTATAACTTCTTTTTATCTCTAAGTTTTAGTAACTCTGAAACAGTAATTCTTTCTCATCTCCTTACTTGTCTTCCTCACTTTTCTAAATACTTATAACTTCTTTTTATCTCTAAGTTTTAGTAATTCTAAAAGCTGAAATTCCATCTTCTTTTCTTACTTTATTTCATCACTTTTCTAAATACTTATAACTTCTTGTTATCTCTAAGTTTTAGTAACTCTAAAAGCTGAAATTCCATCTTCTTTTCTTACTTTACTTCATCACTTTTCTAAATACTTATAACTTCTTTTTATCTCTAAGTTTTAGTAACTCTGAAACGGTAATTCCATCTTCTTTTCTTACTTTACTTCATCACTTTTCTAAATACTTATAACTTCTTTTTATCTCTAAGTTTTAGTAATTCTAAAAGCTGAAATTCCATCTTCTTTTCTTACTTTACTTCATCGATTTTCTAAATACTTATAACTTCTTTTTATCTCTAAGTTTTAGTAACTCTGAAACGGTAATTCTTTCTCATCTCCTTACTTGTCTTCCTCACTTTTCTAAATACTTATAACTTCTTTTTATCTCTAAGTTTTAGTAATTCTAAAAGCTGAAATTCCATCTTCTTTTCTTACTTTACTTCCTCTTTTTTCTAAATACTTATAACTTCTTTTTATCTCTAAGTTTTAGTAATTCTAAAAGCTGAAATTCCATCTTCTTTTCTTACTTTACTTCCTCTCTTTTCTAAATACTTATTACTTCTTTTTATCTATAAGTTTTAGTAACTCTGAAACAGTAATTCCATCTTCTTTTCTTACTTTACTTCCTCTCTTTTCTAAATACTTATAACTTCTTTTTATCTCTAAGTTTTAGTAATTCTAAAAGCTGAAATTCCATCTTCTTTTCGTACTTTACTTCCTCTCTTTTCTAAATACTTATAACTTCTTTTTATCTCTAAGTTTTAGTAATTCTAAAAGCTGAAATTCCATCTTCTTTTCTTACTTTACTTCCTCACTTTTCTAAATACTTATAACTTCTTTTTATCTCTAAGTTTTAGTAATTCTAAAAGCTGAAATTCCATCTTCTTTTCTTACTTTACTTCATCGATTTTCTAAATACTTATAACTTCTTTTTATCTCTAAGTTTTAGTAATTCTAAAAGCTGAAATTCCATCTTCTTTTCTTACTTTACTTCCTCTCTTTTCTAAATACTTATAACTTCTTTTTATCTCTAAGTTTTAGTAATTCTAAAAGCTGAAATTCCATCTTCTTTTCTTACTTTACTTCCTCTCTTTTCTAAATACTTATAACTTCTTTTTATCTCTAAGTTTTAGTAACTCTGAAACGGTAATACTTTCTCATCTCCTTACTTGTCTTCCTCACTTTTCTAAATACTTATAACTTCTTTTTATCTCTAAGTTTTAGTAACTCTGAAACAGTAATTCTTTCTCATCTCCTTACTTTACTTCCTCACTTTTCTAAATACTTATAACTTCTTTTTATCTCTAAGTTTTAGTAACTCTGAAACAGTAATTCTTTCTCATCTCCTTACTTGTCTTCCTCACTTTTCTAAATACTTATAACTTCTTTTTATCTCTAAGTTTTAGTAATTCTAAAAGCTGAAATTCCATCTTCTTTTCTTACTTTATTTCATCACTTTTCTAAATACTTATAACTTCTTTTTATCTCTAAGTTTTAGTAATTCTAAAAGCTGAAATTCCATCTTCTTTTCTTACTTTACTTCCTCTCTTTTCTAAATACTTATAACTTCTTTTTATCTCTAAGTTTTAGTAACTCTGAAACGGTAATACTTTCTCATCTCCTTACTTGTCTTCCTCACTTTTCTAAATACTTATAACTTCTTTTTATCTCTAAGTTTTAGTAACTCTGAAACAGTAATTCTTTCTCATCTCCTTACTTGTCTTCCTCACTTTTCTAAATACTTATAACTTCTTTTTATCTCTAAGTTTTAGTAATTCTAAAAGCTGAAATTCCATCTTCTTTTCTTAATTTATTTCATCACTTTTCTAAATACTTATAACTTCTTTTTATCTCTAAGTTTTAGTAATTCTAAAAGCTGAAATTCCATCTTCTTTTCTTACTTTACATCATCACTTTTCTAAATACTTATAACTTCTTTTTATCTCTAAGTTTTAGTAATTCTAAAAGCTGAAATTCCATCTTCTTTTCGTACTTTACTTCATCGATTTTCTAAATACTTATAACTTCTTTTTATCTCTAAGTTTTAGTAATTCTAAAAGCTGAAATTCCATCTTCTTTTCTTACTTTACTTCATCGATTTTCTAAATACTTATAACTTCTTTTTATCTCTAAGTTTTAGTAACTCTGAAACAGTAATTCTTTCTCATCTCTTTACTTGTCTTCCTCACTTTTCTAAATACTTATAACTTCTTTTTATCTCTAAGTTTTAGTAATTCTAAAAGCTGAAATTCCATCTTCTTTTCTTACTTTACTTCATCACTTTTCTAAATACTTATAACTTCTTTTTATCTCTAAGTTTTAGTAATTCTAAAAGCTGAAATTCCATCTTCTTTTCTTACTTTACTTCCTCTCTTTTCTAAATACTTATAACTTCTTTTTATCTCTAAGTTTTAGTAATTCTAAAAGCTGAAATTCCATCTTCTTTTCTTACTTTACTTCATCGATTTTCTAAATACTTATAACTTCTTTTTATCTCTAAGTTTTAGTAATTCTAAAAGCTGAAATTCCATCTTCTTTTCTTACTTTACTTCATCGATTTTCTAAATACTTATAACTTCTTTTTATCTCTAAGTTTTAGTAACTCTGAAACAGTAATTCTTTCTCATCTCTTTACTTGTCTTCATCACTTTTCTAAATACTTATAACTTCTTTTTATCTCTAAGTTTTAGTAATTCTAAAAGCTGAAATTCCATCTTCTTTTCTTACTTTACTTCCTCACTTTTCTAAATACTTATAACTTCTTTTTATCTATAAGTTTTAGTAATTCTAAAAGCTGAAATTCCATCTTCTTTTCTTACTTTACTTCATCACTTTTCTAAATACTTATAACTTCTTTTTATCTCTAAGTTTTAGTAATTCTAAAAGCTGAAATTCCATCTTCTTTTCTTACTTTACTTCATCACTTTTCTAAATACTTATAACTTCTTTTTATCTCTAAGTTTTAGTAATTCTAAAAGCTGAAATTCCATCTTCTTTTCTTACTTTACTTCCTCTCTTTTCTAAATACTTATAACTTCTTTTTATCTATAAGTTTTAGTAATTCTAAAAGCTGAAATTCCATCTTCTTTTCTTACTTTACTTCATCACTTTTCTAAATACTTATAACTTCTTTTTATCTCTAAGTTTTAGTAATTCTAAAAGCTGAAATTCCATCTTCTTTTCTTACTTTACTTCATCACTTTTCTAAATACTTATAACTTCTTTTTATCTCTAAGTTTTAGTAATTCTAAAAGCTGAAATTCCATCTTCTTTTCTTACTTTACTTCCTCTCTTTTCTAAATACTTATAACTTCTTTTTATCTCTAAGTTTTAGTAATTCTAAAAGCTGAAATTCCATCTTCTTTTCTTACTTTACTTCATCACTTTTCTAAATACTTATAACTTCTTTTTATCTCTAAGTTTTAGTAACTCTGAAACAGTAATTCCATCTTCTTTTTTTACTTTACTTCCTCTCTTTTCTAAATACTTATAACTTCTTTTTATCTCTAAGTTTTAGTAATTCTAAAAGCTGAAATTCCATCTTCTTTTCTTACTTTATTTCATCACTTTTCTAAATACTTATAACTTCTTTTTATCTCTAAGTTTTAGTAATTCTAAAAGCTGAAATTCCATCTTCTTTTCGTACTTTACTTCATCACTTTTCTAAATACTTATAACTTCTTTTTATCTCTAAGTTTTAGTAATTCTAAAAGCTGAAATTCCATCTTCTTTTCTTACTTTACTTCCTCTCTTTTCTAAATACTTATAACTTCTTTTTATCTCTAAGTTTTAGTAATTCTAAAAGCTGAAATTCCATCTTCTTTTCTTACTTTACTTCATCACTTTTCTAAATACTTATAACTTCTTTTTATCTCTAAGTTTTAGTAATTCTAAAAGCTGAAATTCCATCTTCTTTTCGTACTTTACTTCATCACTTTTCTAAATACTTATAACTTCTTTTTATCTCTAAGTTTTAGTAATTCTAAAAGCTGAAATTCCATCTTCTTTTCGTACTTTACTTCATCACTTTTCTAAATACTTATAACTTCTTTTTATCTCTAAGTTTTAGTAATTCTAAAAGCTGAAATTCCATCTTCTTTTCTTACTTTATTTCATCACTTTTCTAAATACTTATAACTTCTTTTTATCTCTAAGTTTTAGTAATTCTAAAAGCTGAAATTCCATCTTCTTTTCGTACTTTACTTCATCACTTTTCTAAATACTTATAACTTCTTTTTATCTCTAAGTTTTAGTAACTCTGAAACGGTAATACTTTCTCATCTCCTTACTTGTCTTCCTCACTTTTCTAAATACTTATAACTTCTTTTTATCTCTAAGTTTTAGTAACTCTGAAACAGTAATTCTTTCTCATCTCCTTACTTGTCTTCCTCTCTTTTCTAAATACTTATAACTTCTTTTTATCTCTAAGTTTTAGTAACTCTGAAACGGTAATACTTTCTCATCTCCTTACTTGTCTTCCTCACTTTTCTAAATACTTATAACTTCTTTTTATCTCTAAGTTTTAGTAATTCTAAAAGCTGAAATTCCATCTTCTTTTCTTACTTTACTTCCTCTCTTTTCTAAATACTTATAACTTCTTTTTATCTCTAAGTTTTAGTAACTCTGAAACAGTAATTCCATCTTCTTTTCTTACTTTACTTCATCACTTTTCTAAATACTTATAACTTCTTTTTATCTCTAAGTTTTAGTAATTCTAAAAGCTGAAATTCCATCTTCTTTTTTTACTTTACTTCCTCTCTTTTCTAAATACTTATAACTTCTTTTTATCTCTAAGTTTTAGTAATTCTAAAAGCTGAAATTCCATCTTCTTTTCTTACTTTACTTCATCACTTTTCTAAATACTTATAACTTCTTTTTATCTCTAAGTTTTAGTAACTCTGAAACAGTAATTCCATCTTCTTTTCTTACTTTACTTCATCACTTTTCTAAATACTTATAACTTCTTTTTATCTCTAAGTTTTAGTAATTCTAAAAGCTGAAATTCCATCTTCTTTTTTTACTTTACTTCCTCTCTTTTCTAAATACTTATAACTTCTTGTTATCTCTAAGTTTTAGTAACTCTAAAAGCTGAAATTCCATCTTCTTTTCTTACTTTACTTCATCACTTTTCTAAATACTTATAACTTCTTTTTATCTCTAAGTTTTAGTAACTCTGAAACGGTAATTCCATCTTCTTTTCTTACTTTACTTCATCACTTTTCTAAATACTTATAACTTCTTTTTATCTCTAAGTTTTAGTAATTCTAAAAGCTGAAATTCCATCTTCTTTTCGTACTTTACTTCATCACTTTTCTAAATACTTATAACTTCTTTTTATCTCTAAGTTTTAGTAACTCTGAAACGGTAATACTTTCTCATCTCCTTACTTGTCTTCCTCACTTTTCTAAATACTTATAACTTCTTTTTATCTCTAAGTTTTAGTAATTCTAAAAGCTGAAATTCCATCTTCTTTTCTTACTTTATTTCATCACTTTTCTAAATACTTATAACTTCTTTTTATCTCTAAGTTTTAGTAATTCTAAAAGCTGAAATTCCATCTTCTTTTCGTACTTTACTTCATCACTTTTCTAAATACTTATAACTTCTTTTTATCTCTAAGTTTTAGTAACTCTGAAACGGTAATACTTTCTCATCTCCTTACTTGTCTTCCTCACTTTTCTAAATACTTATAACTTCTTTTTATCTCTAAGTTTTAGTAACTCTGAAACAGTAATTCTTTCTCATCTCCTTACTTGTCTTCCTCTCTTTTCTAAATACTTATAACTTCTTTTTATCTCTAAGTTTTAGTAACTCTGAAACGGTAATACTTTCTCATCTCCTTACTTGTCTTCCTCACTTTTCTAAATACTTATAACTTCTTTTTATCTCTAAGTTTTAGTAATTCTAAAAGCTGAAATTCCATCTTCTTTTCTTACTTTACTTCCTCTCTTTTCTAAATACTTATAACTTCTTTTTATCTCTAAGTTTTAGTAACTCTGAAACAGTAATTCCATCTTCTTTTCTTACTTTACTTCATCACTTTTCTAAATACTTATAACTTCTTTTTATCTCTAAGTTTTAGTAATTCTAAAAGCTGAAATTCCATCTTCTTTTTTTACTTTACTTCCTCTCTTTTCTAAATACTTATAACTTCTTTTTATCTCTAAGTTTTAGTAATTCTAAAAGCTGAAATTCCATCTTCTTTTCTTACTTTATTTCATCACTTTTCTAAATACTTATAACTTCTTTTTATCTCTAAGTTTTAGTAATTCTAAAAGCTGAAATTCCATCTTCTTTTCTTACTTTACTTCATCACTTTTCTAAATACTTATAACTTCTTTTTATCTCTAAGTTTTAGTAATTCTAAAAGCTGAAATTCCATCTTCTTTTCTTACTTTACTTCCTCACTTTTCTAAATACTTATTACTTCTTTTTATCTCTAAGTTTTAGTAACTCTGAAACAGTAATTCTTTCTCATCTCTTTACTTGTCTTCCTCACTTTTCTAAATACTTATAACTTTTTTTTATCTCTAAGTTTTAGTAATTCTAAAAGCTGAAATTCCATCTTCTTTTCTTACTTTACTTCATCACTTTTCTAAATACTTATAACTTCTTTTTATCTCTAAGTTTTAGTAATTCTAAAAGCTGAAATTCCATCTTCTTTTCTTACTTTACTTCCTCACTTTTCTAAATACTTATTACTTCTTTTTATCTCTAAGTTTTAGTAATTCTAAAAGCTGAAATTCCATCTTCCTTTCTTACTTTACTTCCTCACTTTTCTAAATACTTATAACTTCTTTTTATCTCTAAGTTTTAGTAATTCTAAAAGCTGAAATTCCATCTTCTTTTCGTACTTTACTTCATCACTTTTCTAAATACTTATAACTTCTTTTTATCTCTAAGTTTTAGTAACTCTGAAACGGTAATACTTTCTCATCTCCTTACTTGTCTTCCTCACTTTTCTAAATACTTATAACTTCTTTTTATCTCTAAGTTTTAGTAATTCTAAAAGCTGAAATTCCATCTTCTTTTCTTACTTTACTTCCTCTCTTTTCTAAATACTTATAACTTCTTTTTATCTCTAAGTTTTAGTAATTCTAAAAGCTGAAATTCCATCTTCTTTTCTTACTTTACTTCATCACTTTTCTAAATACTTATAACTTCTTTTTATCTCTAAGTTTTAGTAATTCTAAAAGCTGAAATTCCATCTTCTTTTCGTACTTTACTTCATCACTTTTCTAAATACTTATAACTTCTTGTTATCTCTAAGTTTTAGTAATTCTAAAAGCTGAAATTCCATCTTCTTTTCTTACTTTACTTCCTCTCTTTTCTAAATACTTATAACTTCTTTTTATCTCTAAGTTTTAGTAACTCTGAAACAGTAATTCTTTCTCATCTCCTTACTTGTCTTCCTCACTTTTCTAAATACTTATAACTTCTTTTTATCTCTAAGTTTTAGTAATTCTAAAAGCTGAAATTCCATCTTCTTTTCGTACTTTATTTCATCACTTTTCTAAATACTTATAACTTCTTGTTATCTCTAAGTTTTAGTAATTCTAAAAGCTGAAATTCCATCTTCTTTTCTTACTTTACTTCCTCTCTTTTCTAAATACTTATAACTTCTTTTTATCTCTAAGTTTTAGTAATTCTAAAAGCTGAAATTCCATCTTCTTTTCGTACTTTACTTCATCACTTTTCTAAATACTTATAACTTCTTTTTATCTCTAAGTTTTAGTAATTCTAAAAGCTGAAATTCCATCTTCTTTTCGTACTTTACTTCATCACTTTTCTAAATACTTATAACTTCTTTTTATCTCTAAGTTTTAGTAATTCTAAAAGCTGAAATTCCATCTTCTTTTCTTACTTTACTTCCTCTCTTTTCTAAATACTTATAACTTCTTTTTATCTCTAAGTTTTAGTAACTCTGAAACAGTAATTCTTTCTCATCTCCTTACTTGTCTTCCTCACTTTTCTAAATACTTATAACTTCTTTTTATCTCTAAGTTTTAGTAATTCTAAAAGCTGAAATTCCATCTTCTTTTCGTACTTTATTTCATCACTTTTCTAAATACTTATAACTTCTTGTTATCTCTAAGTTTTAGTAACTCTGAAACGGTAATTCCATCTTCTTTTCTTACTTTACTTCATCACTTTTCTAAATACTTATAACTTCTTTTTATCTCTAAGTTTTAGTAACTCTGAAACGGTAATACTTTCTCATCTCCTTACTTGTCTTCCTCACTTTTCTAAATACTTATAACTTCTTTTTATCTCTAAGTTTTAGTAATTCTAAAAGCTGAAATTCCATCTTCTTTTCTTACTTTACTTCCTCTCTTTTCTAAATACTTATAACTTCTTTTTATCTCTAAGTTTTAGTAACTCTGAAACAGTAATTCCATCTTCTTTTCTTACTTTACTTCATCACTTTTCTAAATACTTATAACTTCTTTTTATCTCTAAGTTTTAGTAATTCTAAAAGCTGAAATTCCATCTTCTTTTTTTACTTTACTTCCTCTCTTTTCTAAATACTTATAACTTCTTTTTATCTCTAAGTTTTAGTAATTCTAAAAGCTGAAATTCCATCTTCTTTTCTTACTTTATTTCATCACTTTTCTAAATACTTATAACTTCTTTTTATCTCTAAGTTTTAGTAATTCTAAAAGCTGAAATTCCATCTTCTTTTCTTACTTTACTTCATCGATTTTCTAAATACTTATAACTTCTTTTTATCTCTAAGTTTTAGTAATTCTAAAAGCTGAAATTCCATCTTCTTTTCTTACTTTACTTCCTCACTTTTCTAAATACTTATAACTTCTTTTTATCTCTAAGTTTTAGTAACTCTGAAACAGTAATTCTTTCTCATCTCTTTACTTGTCTTCCTCACTTTTCTAAATACTTATAACTTTTTTTTATCTCTAAGTTTTAGTAATTCTAAAAGCTGAAATTCCATCTTCTTTTCTTACTTTACTTCATCACTTTTCTAAATACTTATAACTTCTTTTTATCTCTAAGTTTTAGTAATTCTAAAAGCTGAAATTCCATCTTCTTTTCTTACTTTACTTCCTCACTTTTCTAAATACTTATTACTTCTTTTTATCTCTAAGTTTTAGTAATTCTAAAAGCTGAAATTCCATCTTCCTTTCTTACTTTACTTCCTCACTTTTCTAAATACTTATAACTTCTTTTTATCTCTAAGTTTTAGTAATTCTAAAAGCTGAAATTCCATCTTCTTTTCGTACTTTACTTCATCACTTTTCTAAATACTTATAACTTCTTTTTATCTCTAAGTTTTAGTAACTCTGAAACGGTAATACTTTCTCATCTCCTTACTTGTCTTCCTCACTTTTCTAAATACTTATAACTTCTTTTTATCTCTAAGTTTTAGTAATTCTAAAAGCTGAAATTCCATCTTCTTTTCTTACTTTACTTCCTCTCTTTTCTAAATACTTATAACTTCTTTTTATCTCTAAGTTTTAGTAATTCTAAAAGCTGAAATTCCATCTTCTTTTCTTACTTTACTTCATCACTTTTCTAAATACTTATAACTTCTTTTTATCTCTAAGTTTTAGTAATTCTAAAAGCTGAAATTCCATCTTCTTTTCGTACTTTACTTCATCACTTTTCTAAATACTTATAACTTCTTGTTATCTCTAAGTTTTAGTAATTCTAAAAGCTGAAATTCCATCTTCTTTTCTTACTTTACTTCCTCTCTTTTCTAAATACTTATAACTTCTTTTTATCTCTAAGTTTTAGTAACTCTGAAACAGTAATTCTTTCTCATCTCCTTACTTGTCTTCCTCACTTTTCTAAATACTTATAACTTCTTTTTATCTCTAAGTTTTAGTAATTCTAAAAGCTGAAATTCCATCTTCTTTTCGTACTTTATTTCATCACTTTTCTAAATACTTATAACTTCTTGTTATCTCTAAGTTTTAGTAATTCTAAAAGCTGAAATTCCATCTTCTTTTCTTACTTTACTTCCTCTCTTTTCTAAATACTTATAACTTCTTTTTATCTCTAAGTTTTAGTAATTCTAAAAGCTGAAATTCCATCTTCTTTTCGTACTTTACTTCATCACTTTTCTAAATACTTATAACTTCTTTTTATCTCTAAGTTTTAGTAATTCTAAAAGCTGAAATTCCATCTTCTTTTCGTACTTTACTTCATCACTTTTCTAAATACTTATAACTTCTTTTTATCTCTAAGTTTTAGTAATTCTAAAAGCTGAAATTCCATCTTCTTTTCTTACTTTACTTCCTCTCTTTTCTAAATACTTATAACTTCTTTTTATCTCTAAGTTTTAGTAACTCTGAAACAGTAATTCTTTCTCATCTCCTTACTTGTCTTCCTCACTTTTCTAAATACTTATAACTTCTTTTTATCTCTAAGTTTTAGTAATTCTAAAAGCTGAAATTCCATCTTCTTTTCGTACTTTATTTCATCACTTTTCTAAATACTTATAACTTCTTGTTATCTCTAAGTTTTAGTAACTCTGAAACGGTAATTCCATCTTCTTTTCTTACTTTACTTCATCACTTTTCTAAATACTTATAACTTCTTTTTATCTCTAAGTTTTAGTAATTCTAAAAGCTGAAATTCCATCTTCTTTTCGTACTTTACTTCATCACTTTTCTAAATACTTATAACTTCTTTTTATCTCTAAGTTTTAGTAATTCTAAAAGCTGAAATTCCATCTTCTTTTCTTACTTTACTTCCTCTCTTTTCTAAATACTTATAACTTCTTTTTATCTCTAAGTTTTAGTAACTCTGAAACAGTAATTCTTTCTCATCTCCTTACTTGTCTTCCTCACTTTTCTAAATACTTATAACTTCTTTTTATCTCTAAGTTTTAGTAATTCTAAAAGCTGAAATTCCATCTTCTTTTCTTACTTTATTTCATCACTTTTCTAAATACTTATAACTTCTTTTTATCTCTAAGTTTTAGTAATTCTAAAAGCTGAAATTCCATCTTCTTTTCGTACTTTACTTCATCACTTTTCTAAATACTTATAACTTCTTTTTATCTCTAAGTTTTAGTAATTCTAAAAGCTGAAATTCCATCTTCTTTTCTTACTTTACTTCCTCTCTTTTCTAAATACTTATAACTTCTTTTTATCTCTAAGTTTTAGTAATTCTAAAAGCTGAAATTCCATCTTCTTTTCTTACTTTACTTCCTCTCTTTTCTAAATACTTATAACTTCTTTTTATCTCTAAGTTTTAGTAATTCTAAAAGCTGAAATTCCATCTTCTTTTCTTACTTTACTTCCTCTCTTTTCTAAATACTTATAACTTCTTTTTATCTCTAAGTTTTAGTAATTCTAAAAGCTGAAATTCCATCTTCTTTTCGTACTTTACTTCATCACTTTTCTAAATACTTATAACTTCTTTTTATCTCTAAGTTTTAGTAATTCTAAAAGCTGAAATTCCATCTTCTTTTCTTACTTTACTTCCTCTCTTTTCTAAATACTTATAACTTCTTTTTATCTCTAAGTTTTAGTAACTCTGAAACAGTAATTCTTTCTTCTTTTCTTACTTGTCTTCCTCACTTTTCTAAATACTTATAACTTCTTTTTATCTCTAAGTTTTAGTAATTCTAAAAGCTGAAATTCCATCTTCTTTTCTTACTTTACTTCCTCACTTTTCTAAATACTTATAACTTCTTTTTATCTCTAAGTTTTAGTAATTCTAAAAGCTGAAATTCCATCTTCTTTTCTTACTTTACTTCATCACTTTTCTAAATACTTATAACTTCTTTTTATCTCTAAGTTTTAGTAATTCTAAAAGCTGAAATTCCATCTTCTTTTCGTACTTTACTTCCTCACTTTTCTAAATACTTATAACTTCTTTTTATCTCTAAGTTTTAGTAATTCTAAAAGCTGAAATTCCATCTTCTTTTCTTACTTTACTTCCTCTCTTTTCTAAATACTTATAACTTCTTTTTATCTCTAAGTTTTAGTAACTCTGAAACAGTAATTCCATCTTCTTTTCTTACTTTACTTCATCACTTTTCTAAATACTTATAACTTCTTTTTATCTCTAAGTTTTAGTAATTCTAAAAGCTGAAATTCCATCTTCTTTTCTTACTTTACTTCCTCTCTTTTCTAAATACTTATAACTTCTTTTTATCTCTAAGTTTTAGTAATTCTAAAAGCTGAAATTCCATCTTCTTTTCTTACTTTACTTCATCACTTTTCTAAATACTTATAACTTCTTTTTATCTCTAAGTTTTAGTAATTCTAAAAGCTGAAATTCCATCTTCTTTTCGTACTTTACTTCATCACTTTTCTAAATACTTATAACTTCTTTTTATCTCTAAGTTTTAGTAATTCTAAAAGCTGAAATTCCATCTTCTTTTCTTACTTTACTTCCTCTCTTTTCTAAATACTTATAACTTCTTTTTATCTCTAAGTTTTAGTAACTCTGAAACAGTAATTCTTTCTCATCTCCTTACTTGTCTTCCTCACTTTTCTAAATACTTATAACTTCTTTTTATCTCTAAGTTTTAGTAATTCTAAAAGCTGAAATTCCATCTTCTTTTCTTACTTTACTTCCTCTCTTTTCTAAATACTTATAACTTCTTTTTATCTCTAAGTTTTAGTAACTCTGAAACAGTAATTCTTTCTCATCTCCTTACTTGTCTTCCTCACTTTTCTAAATACTTATAACTTCTTTTTATCTCTAAGTTTTAGTAATTCTAAAAGCTGAAATTCCATCTTCTTTTCGTACTTTATTTCATCACTTTTCTAAATACTTATAACTTCTTGTTATCTCTAAGTTTTAGTAATTCTAAAAGCTGAAATTCCATCTTCTTTTCTTACTTTACTTCCTCTCTTTTCTAAATACTTATAACTTCTTTTTATCTCTAAGTTTTAGTAATTCTAAAAGCTGAAATTCCATCTTCTTTTCGTACTTTACTTCATCACTTTTCTAAATACTTATAACTTCTTTTTATCTCTAAGTTTTAGTAATTCTAAAAGCTGAAATTCCATCTTCTTTTCGTACTTTACTTCATCACTTTTCTAAATACTTATAACTTCTTTTTATCTCTAAGTTTTAGTAATTCTAAAAGCTGAAATTCCATCTTCTTTTCTTACTTTACTTCCTCTCTTTTCTAAATACTTATAACTTCTTTTTATCTCTAAGTTTTAGTAACTCTGAAACAGTAATTCTTTCTCATCTCCTTACTTGTCTTCCTCACTTTTCTAAATACTTATAACTTCTTTTTATCTCTAAGTTTTAGTAATTCTAAAAGCTGAAATTCCATCTTCTTTTCGTACTTTATTTCATCACTTTTCTAAATACTTATAACTTCTTGTTATCTCTAAGTTTTAGTAACTCTGAAACGGTAATTCCATCTTCTTTTCTTACTTTACTTCATCACTTTTCTAAATACTTATAACTTCTTTTTATCTCTAAGTTTTAGTAATTCTAAAAGCTGAAATTCCATCTTCTTTTCGTACTTTACTTCATCACTTTTCTAAATACTTATAACTTCTTTTTATCTCTAAGTTTTAGTAATTCTAAAAGCTGAAATTCCATCTTCTTTTCTTACTTTACTTCCTCTCTTTTCTAAATACTTATAACTTCTTTTTATCTCTAAGTTTTAGTAACTCTGAAACAGTAATTCCATCTTCTTTTCTTACTTTACTTCATCACTTTTCTAAATACTTATAACTTCTTTTTATCTCTAAGTTTTAGTAATTCTAAAAGCTGAAATTCCATCTTCTTTTCTTACTTTATTTCATCACTTTTCTAAATACTTATAACTTCTTTTTATCTCTAAGTTTTAGTAATTCTAAAAGCTGAAATTCCATCTTCTTTTCGTACTTTACTTCATCACTTTTCTAAATACTTATAACTTCTTTTTATCTCTAAGTTTTAGTAATTCTAAAAGCTGAAATTCCATCTTCTTTTCTTACTTTACTTCATCACTTTTCTAAATACTTATAACTTCTTTTTATCTCTAAGTTTTAGTAATTCTAAAAGCTGAAATTCCATCTTCTTTTCTTACTTTACTTCCTCTCTTTTCTAAATACTTATAACTTCTTTTTATCTCTAAGTTTTAGTAATTCTAAAAGCTGAAATTCCATCTTCTTTTCGTACTTTACTTCATCACTTTTCTAAATACTTATAACTTCTTTTTATCTCTAAGTTTTAGTAATTCTAAAAGCTGAAATTCCATCTTCTTTTCTTACTTTACTTCCTCTCTTTTCTAAATACTTATAACTTCTTTTTATCTCTAAGTTTTAGTAACTCTGAAACAGTAATTCTTTCTCATCTCCTTACTTGTCTTCCTCACTTTTCTAAATACTTATAACTTCTTTTTATCTCTAAGTTTTAGTAATTCTAAAAGCTGAAATTCCATCTTCTTTTCTTACTTTACTTCCTCTCTTTTCTAAATACTTATAACTTCTTTTTATCTCTAAGTTTTAGTAATTCTAAAAGCTGAAATTCCATCTTCTTTTCTTACTTTACTTCATCACTTTTCTAAATACTTATAACTTCTTTTTATCTCTAAGTTTTAGTAATTCTAAAAGCTGAAATTCCATCTTCTTTTCTTACTTTACTTCCTCTCTTTTCTAAATACTTATAACTTCTTTTTATCTCTAAGTTTTAGTAATTCTAAAAGCTGAAATTCCATCTTCTTTTCGTACTTTACTTCATCACTTTTCTAAATACTTATAACTTCTTTTTATCTCTAAGTTTTAGTAATTCTAAAAGCTGAAATTCCATCTTCTTTTCTTACTTTACTTCCTCTCTTTTCTAAATACTTATAACTTCTTTTTATCTCTAAGTTTTAGTAACTCTGAAACAGTAATTCTTTCTCATCTCCTTACTTGTCTTCCTCACTTTTCTAAATACTTATAACTTCTTTTTATCTCTAAGTTTTAGTAATTCTGAAACAGTAATTCTTTCTCATCTCTTTACTTGTCTTCCTCACTTTTCTAAATACTTATAACTTTTTTTTATCTCTAAGTTTTAGTAATTCTAAAAGCTGAAATTCCATCTTCTTTTCTTACTTTACTTCATCACTTTTCTAAATACTTATAACTTCTTTTTATCTCTAAGTTTTAGTAATTCTAAAAGCTGAAATTCCATCTTCTTTTCTTACTTTACTTCCTCACTTTTCTAAATACTTATTACTTCTTTTTATCTCTAAGTTTTAGTAATTCTAAAAGCTGAAATTCCATCTTCCTTTCTTACTTTACTTCCTCACTTTTCTAAATACTTATAACTTCTTTTTATCTCTAAGTTTTAGTAATTCTAAAAGCTGAAATTCCATCTTCTTTTCGTACTTTACTTCATCACTTTTCTAAATACTTATAACTTCTTTTTATCTCTAAGTTTTAGTAACTCTGAAACGGTAATACTTTCTCATCTCCTTACTTGTCTTCCTCTCTTTTCTAAATACTTATAACTTCTTTTTATCTCTAAGTTTTAGTAATTCTAAAAGCTGATATCCCATCTTCTTTTCTTACTTTACTTCATCACTTTTCTAAATACTTATAACTTCTTTTTATCTCTAAGTTTTAGTAATTCTAAAAGCTGAAATTCCATCTTCTTTTCTTACTTTACTTCCTCTCTTTTCTAAATACTTATAACTTCTTTTTATCTCTAAGTTTTAGTAATTCTAAAAGCTGAAATTCCATCTTCTTTTCTTACTTTACTTCCTCTCTTTTCTAAATACTTATAACTTCTTTTTATCTCTAAGTTTTAGTAACTCTGAAACAGTAATTCTTTCTCATCTCCTTACTTGTCTTCCTCACTTTTCTAAATACTTATAACTTCTTTTTATCTCTAAGTTTTAGTAACTCTGAAACAGTAATTCTTTCTCATCTCCTTACTTGTCTTCCTCTCTTTTCTAAATACTTATAACTTCTTTTTATCTCTAAGTTTTAGTAACTCTGAAACAGTAATTCTTTCTCATCTCCTTACTTGTCTTCCTCACTTTTCTAAATACTTATAACTTCTTTTTATCTCTAAGTTTTAGTAATTCTAAAAGCTGAAATTCCATCTTCTTTTCTTACTTTACTTCCTCTCTTTTCTAAATACTTATAACTTCTTTTTATCTCTAAGTTTTAGTAATTCTAAAAGCTGAAATTCCATCTTCTTTTCGTACTTTACTTCATCACTTTTCTAAATACTTATAACTTCTTTTTATCTCTAAGTTTTAGTAATTCTAAAAGCTGAAATTCCATCTTCTTTTCTTACTTTACTTCATCACTTTTCTAAATACTTATAACTTCTTTTTATCTCTAAGTTTTAGTAATTCTAAAAGCTGAAATTCCATCTTCTTTTCTTACTTTACTTCCTCTCTTTTCTAAATACTTATAACTTCTTTTTATCTCTAAGTTTTAGTAACTCTGAAACAGTAATTCTTTCTCATCTCCTTACTTGTCTTCCTCACTTTTCTAAATACTTATAACTTCTTTTTATCTCTAAGTTTTAGTAACTCTGAAACAGTAATTCTTTCTCATCTCCTTACTTGTCTTCCTCTCTTTTCTAAATACTTATAACTTCTTTTTATCTCTAAGTTTTAGTAACTCTGAAACAGTAATTCTTTCTCATCTCCTTACTTGTCTTCCTCACTTTTCTAAATACTTATAACTTCTTTTTATCTCTAAGTTTTAGTAATTCTAAAAGCTGAAATTCCATCTTCTTTTCTTACTTTACTTCATCACTTTTCTAAATACTTATAACTTCTTTTTATCTCTAAGTTTTAGTAATTCTAAAAGCTGAAATTCCATCTTCTTTTCGTACTTTACTTCATCACTTTTCTAAATACTTATAACTTCTTTTTATCTCTAAGTTTTAGTAATTCTAAAAGCTGAAATTCCATCTTCTTTTCTTACTTTATTTCATCACTTTTCTAAATACTTATAACTTCTTTTTATCTCTAAGTTTTAGTAATTCTAAAAGCTGAAATTCCATCTTCTTTTCGTACTTTACTTCATCACTTTTCTAAATACTTATAACTTCTTTTTATCTCTAAGTTTTAGTAATTCTAAAAGCTGAAATTCCATCTTCTTTTCTTACTTTACTTCCTCTCTTTTCTAAATACTTATAACTTCTTTTTATCTCTAAGTTTTAGTAATTCTAAAAGCTGAAATTCCATCTTCTTTTCTTACTTTACTTCATCACTTTTCTAAATACTTATAACTTCTTTTTATCTCTAAGTTTTAGTAATTCTAAAAGCTGAAATTCCATCTTCTTTTCTTACTTTACTTCCTCTCTTTTCTAAATACTTATAACTTCTTTTTATCTCTAAGTTTTAGTAATTCTAAAAGCTGAAATTCCATCTTCTTTTCGT